>JARJPL010000862.1:0-63767 GCA_030782805.1 Aschersonia sp. MBC 622
GAAGAGGCGAGGATGATCTAACAAACCTCCATCCCTCTCTCCCTCCCTCATAGTCAACTCTATAACATTCGGTAGTGAGATCAGTTCTGCTTTCTCAGCTCCGCAATAACCTAATTGGTGAAGACGTGATGTTTGTCGAGGGAGGGATTTTTTTTTCAAACCCTTGGCGAAACCTTTGAGTGTTGAAGGTTATATTCTGACGCCCACTTATAGATCAGAGCGGCATTTATGTTAAACCCCGAAGGCCGGAACCACCGGGCGAGCGGGCGACCCTGGGACGTGAATGGATAGTGGCGTCGTCTGGACTCATTTTTACATTAACTACTAACGGAATCTAGTTCTGTCAAAATTGATAGTACTAATTGAATTAGTACCTGTAGTGCCTATTACGCCTTGATATCACAACGACAATGTGCATCTCAAAATAACTCGTTCTGCCTTTCCATCTATCTTGCAGCACCATTTTTGCACTGTTCGTATGCCTGGTAACCTTCGTCACCGCATTCCTTTACTCTGTTGGCTTCCTTTGAAGAATGTACGCACTCTTTGACCCTGTCCTGCTGCACCTTCTTGCACCGCTCGATGTTTTCGGGACTATTCCGGCCCAGCGTCTTGGCCACGTCATCTTTGTACTTTTCGACGAATTGGGCGCTAAGACGATCGACAAGGTCCAGTGCTTGGGCTTCCGCCTTCTCTAAATCTTGTTCAGCCAGTTTGGCCTAGCATTCCGGGAAATCAGCATACAAATCTCGCAATCATTGTTTTGTGTTGAGTCTCGGAACATACCCATGTCTTGCATGCCTTGATCATCTTGATCGCGGTGAAAGACATTGTGCGCTTTGCCTTGTCGTCTAGATGTGGGGCTGCGAATAAAAGATTAGAGAGTAGGAAGGGATTGTGACCTTCAAAGTGGGATTCTTACCGGATGAGAGAATCTTCTTTTGCTCCTCAACCTTGACCATGATGGCCAGAATCTCAAGAGCCTTAATCCAGGTGTCAGTATAGATGCAGAGATGAATTTTGTGTGACGACTTACATATAAATGCGCAGTATCGTAATCAGGAATTTCTGGATTGTCTTCCAGTTCATTGAAGCCTGGGACTGTTTCGTATTCGTCCAGAAGAGGACTATTGAAGCTGTTAGCGAAGGTGGTTTCTCAGCTTTTAGTCAGAAGCTTGTCCATTTCTTACCCGTAAGCATAGTCGTGTTTGCAGGCATAGCTCTCAAACTTGTCGGCCCACGCCTTGACCTGCCCAAGCACTGCCTCTGCAGATCCAGACGGAATATCCGTGGGCGATCCCTCCTTTTCTCCCATGAAGATACCAAGCTCGCCTTGGTAGAAGAGTGACACATCCACATTAGTATGCTTGTTTACTTCTTCCATGCTCTTTTTCACGTCTGCGGTCAATCCCCCCCTGACGCTCCAGAAGCCCAATGAAGCCTCAGCACTAAACAAAGCAGGCATCAGTATTACTCTTTGGATCTTATAATCCCGCATCGTTAATTCGCGGCAAGACTTACTGTGCCTTGAGATCTGATGTCTTGGTATTATCTTTGGAAGTAAATGTTACGCGAGCAATCATCTTGCCGCCAGTCTTGAAGCCTGTTCCTTTGATTAGTGGAAAATCTTGGAAGACTGAGATATGAAATATTTACCATGAATCCACCGGTTTCCAAACTCTTGAGAAAATTGTCCGGGCTTATATCTAGCCTTATTGAGCTCGAATCCACCAGGTGTAGTCATCTGTCTTTCAACATCAAGAAACGCAACATATGTCAGGCTGTTTTTAGCAAACTATAACCAAGTGTTAGTAGTTTTCCTGCCATGTCCCAGAGACTTCCATGTATGAATCTTACTTTTGCCTGATTTAGGTAGTTTCCGGACACAGAAGCACTCTGGCCCCAACCCGAGATGGTTGCGCCACCGCTGATACCGAGAAGCTTCAAGTAGGAACTGCAGCGGATATTAGCCAGAGCATTGCACGACCAGGTACATCGAGCGCATACTCGTAATCTTCGGTAAACTTGTACTCCTTTCTCAAGATGCCAGGGCACTTTGGATCCTCGGCCCGAGTTTGTATCTCATTCGTCTCAAGCAGTCTATCCTTTTCCTCCTTTTCCTTCTTCTTTTGCTCTTTAAATTCCTTTAAATTGGCAGCGACACGATCTTTCATTTCATTAGGCTTGGAGATCTCAAAGTATTGCGTCGCGTTGACATCATTAAAGTCCTCTACTTCGGTGGTGGGTGGAATGAAGTCGAAAATTGCCTCAGTTTGAGTCGTCTCATTGCCGGCGAGAACAGTCGTTCCATTTGCCGTAGCCCTCTTCTTGTTTCTGGGCCAGATAATGGCATCGACAATTTTGCCCTTCTCTAGGAAAGTGTTGTACCTGATTACAAGTTAGAAACCTCTTTTACTTTCTTGTCTTCCTTTTTTTTGGGGGGCCTGAGATCGGCTCAAGATTTAGAGTACTTACCCTTGCCCTCTGGTCAGGAGGCCAATGGCTTTTTTTTTGTTCTGGTTGCCCACGCTTGCAGGCGGACTGTCGACTTTTTCTGGCTGTTCTTGACCCGAATCATCAGATGACTTGTCTGCCTCCTGGCGCTGTTCTTGACCCGAATCATCAGATGACTTGTCTGCCTCCTGGCCTTCCTCTCGTCTCTCGGGCTCAACCGCAATTTCTTGATTCTCTTCCACAAAGTCAACCTAGGTTCAAAGAACAAGTTAGCCTTTCAAAGAAAATTTCCAAACAGAAAGTAGTAGGTAATGCAATGCTTACGTGCTGGTGCTCTGTAATTTGCTTGAGCACTTCAACTGAGAACCTGCCCGCGTAGCCGTGAAAACCAATAGCTTCTGCGCGATAGGTATGTTCAATACCCTGACCTTGGTTCGAATCGTCTCTGCCGTTTACTCCCTTATGCAATCCGTTGACCCAGTCAATATGCTCGTCAATATGCCTAGTTTCCAAGTCTGCCTTCAGGACCACGATATGGCTGTAAAGTAGATTAGCATCAGACTTCTGCCATGGTCTGATAAGTTATCTAACAAGGCGGAACAACTTCTTACCCAAGTGACCCGGCCGTGCCATTATTGGGGGATTCAGATTCTGCTGCTCCCGTTATATGAAATAGAGTAGGCCCAAAGGCAAGCGACCAATACACAGGCTTCATCGTGGGATTCTGACAGGACTGTGTAATGTAAAGCTTGAGGTAGAAACGAGTGTATCTTGAGGAAAGCTGTTGGCAATATGAGATGGAAATTTAGGGTGTGGGGAAGAGAGGTCTTATAAGAAGTGCAGTTAAGGAGAAGGGGATACAAAGCCTGTGGTCCCGAATCGCCCGGTGATCCTGGGGCCGAGCAAATACAACTACCCTTCACCGGCGGAATGATGCATATGCTTTTCTAAATTTTTTTTGAAACTGCATTCATGCTAGGGTTCGGCCTCTAAGCGCTGTTGTTCATTCGTATAATTGCGCCGGGACAATGCGAGTCAGCTACAACGACGCTAATGAAGGGAACAGCCACAGCTACCAGAGACTTTGTCAATCGTCGCTAGTTACCGAGATTGAATAGTATGGCCGACCTTGCGAATCAGCATTGTATCCTTGTAGTACGGCCATAAACCGAATAGTATTTTTTAGTAGACGCTCCGGCTTCACCATGCTCGCGTGACGCGTCACTTACACTAAGCATGGGATCAATTGATTCCACAAGAGGACTCAAAAGCTGATCGGTTCACTTGATCCAGGAACCGGCTTGTGGCTTGAGCATCGCATGGCATCATTAAAACTAACCTATTCTTGGCCATTGAACTTCTCAAACAAGGCTAGTGTGGGGGCATGATATCTGCCAGGTTGCTTATACATGGGGTGATGAAAGCCCGAAAGAGCAAAGCCACGCCATGCATCCACCATCCCGCGAGTAAGGTAAACGGCACTTGAGGTTGCGCGGCAGTCGCTGTCATGTAAATCTCGGGGTCTAGGCTGCTTACTCGAAGCTACGCTGAGATGGAGCCATGAATCAGCTAATATATTATGCCTTGCAAGTGAAGGCTATTCTCAACCGCCGAAAGTTTTCCACTCCCGTCTCTGAGTAAGTACCATTCTGCATGACAGGACCTGTATACGAAGTCTCAGTAATGCGCCACCCAATAGCCGTCAATGCCCCATGAGAATGGGGTTCGGCCCTTATCACGATCAAGACAGTTTAGATGAAAGATGAATTATGATCGATAATCAAGGAAACAGTTGTTATCAATCTATCAAGTACAATATTTTCCTGATAGTTAAGATAATATTGTGAATCATTATAAATGAAACCCCTATTAAAGACTATATAACTAGAAGGCTCGAACCTAGCCCGTTTCCTTAGATGGCGCATCCGATACCCCACAACCATCACGGCAATTGCACATACTTCGTATAGCCACATCGTTTATCTGGCAGGGTATACTGTTAGCACACTATCATTCATGCGGAAATTACCCCGGCAAAGTTGCCAATTGCCGATCTATGTTCAGATGGATGCGGCGCTTCAAAAGGTACCCTTTTCTGGAAGATAAGTCAACTCCACTCATACATGGCACTATTCCAATTTCATGCCTTCTTTCCATTAAGTTGCCCCTCCTTGTAATGACCAACAAGGGGATCAGACGCAACATTATGCTGAGCCTAGAGGCTCAGCCCTAGCTATGTCGATGGCGATGTCCGCTGCGGCTTAACATCACGTCCATCTAATTTTTTTTCTTAAATTAAGCCGAATCCTGGGCGAAAAGAAGGCTGTGCGCACAATGGCATGATGCATGATTGTACTATTCGGAGGAAGCCGATCACCCTTTCTATTACCTGACTGACAAGGCAGTTTTTTTTTTTCAGCTCGTGCGCGGCCCTTTGGACGGGAGCATATCGTGCATGGTGCCTGGTCCGTAATTTCATCATCCGAATCATTATTCTGTTCAAGATATTGAATTCTTTCTGTGCTTATTATAGGCTGTCGCTTCTGTGCTCATTATAGGCTGTCGCTTCTGTGCTCATTATAGGCCGAGCGACAGCCGGAACAAGGCTATTGCTCTCTTTAGAGGTTTCTTTTAGCATACACGACAGAAGACCTCTCTAGCCGTTGGTTGCGCAACTCTCTTATAAAGCGGCCCGCCCGCCCCAAGTATAGCTAAACCCCCAGTCTGGTCAGCGGCCAAACACATTCATTCGTCAACTTCCTAAACAGTCGCTCCTTACTCTTTACAAGAAGCAGCACTTGCAATATGAAACCATCAGTGGTGCTCGCTACTACGCTTCTGGGGCTGGCTTCAGCCGGTCCGACCCCAGCGGCCGAGCCACAAGTCCAGCTCAAGGCGCCCTGGAACCTGCGGACCATTTCGCATCGCGAAAAGCCCAAGTATGCCATTGTGAATATACTCCGCAACTTCAAACACTACTATCAATCCTGGACCAGCAGCGAGTCATACTACGCATACATTGTTGATTCGGGGATCCGAATTACACACAAGGAGTTTGAGGGTCGTGCTGAGAATTTTTGGACTGCCTACCAGACCAGCGACGGCAAGGACGACTTTACAGACTCGACTGGCCATGGCACCCATGTTGCTGGCATTGTTGCTTCAAAGACGTATGGCGTGGCCAAGTCTGCCAAGGTGGTCGCCGTCAAGGTCACAAACGACAAAGGACTGACGTCGACGGCGACAATTATCAAGGGCCTGGAGCAGGCCATTGCCGATATTGCCAAAAAGGATCGACACAATAATGCCGTCATCAACATATCACTCGGAGTGGAATGCTCCCAGGCCATGAACACCATCATTGACAGGGCGTATTCTCGCCGTGATGCGAGCTACCGAAATCCAGCCGGTATTCTAGTCGTTGTTGCCTCCGGCAACGAAGCCATGAATGCCAAGGAATGCTCGCCCGCTTCAGCCCGTCAGGCCCTCACCGTTGGAGCGATTGGGCCTAACTGGAACGTTGTGAGCTGGTCCAACTTTGGAAGCAGTGTCGACATCTTGGCTCCTGGAGACGATATAACCTCGCTTTCCAGCAAGAGCGACACGGGGACCATAACCCACTCGGGTACTTCCATGGCTTCGCCTCATGTTGCCGCCCTGGCTTTGAACGCCATGTCCGTCTTCTCCAAGATAAGCACCCAAGTCCGTTGGTTTCTGGTGGAAGAAACGGCCACCAAGGACAAGGTTCAGGGGAACCTTCGTGGCGCGCCTAATCGAATCGCCAACAACAACAACAGCAAGCAGGACAGTTGCGCGCTTAAGAATCCCAAGAACGAAAAGGAGGACGATGAATGTTGAGCGGTTAAGATTGCCGAGATATATGGCCGACCCCGAATTGCAACAACTATATGTCAGCGTCTTGATGAACTTGAACAATATTCCCAAGAGTCGCTGCATCATGGACGGGTTTGGGCTGGACAGACAGCTCCGTGATGTGTGGATATGTTGCATCTCAACTGCACAAAATCACGTTGCACGTCGAATTATTCTCATTAATACGAGTTCAGTGCCATTGTTATTTGCACACAGTCTTTGTGACTCGCTTGATAAATCAGTCGACTTTTCATATGATGCCGTACAAGCCTAGCTATCCTCTCTTTTACTCGAGTAGCTCGACACTACCCTTAAGAGTTTTCACAGGTCCTCGTAATATTCTAAGAGCTTAACTAGATGCTCAAAGACCATACAGTCACTTAACTGGTCAGTGTGTTCCTCTCTATCTGAGAATCGGGAATCGGCTTGGCTGTTAAGAAAAGCTGGTGCAATCTTTATCTAGACCCAGAAATCTGTGCGTACTTTTACTCTGTTTTGAGTGGTTAAGCCGGAGCGGACACAATCCGTAGTTGGCCATCTCACATTCTTTTTCCGTTGATTCGAGGCAGCGAGAAAGGCGACTTGTGTGTTTTGCATTTTTGAATTTTACCACCTTCACTGACATAGACCCAATTTGACTTCGCCGTTCTCCGTACCTTTCACTACGATGAGCCAAACTTGACCGAGATGCTCCCCGAGCTCGCGCCCACCTCCGTGTGATGCACCGGCGTGCCCTTGACGCCCGTCACTCGATTGCGAACCTTGTCTGTCTCGACGCCCTCTCCTACGACCGCCACGCCCCCCGAATTACTGTACGCCTCCACCGTGCCCTGCCAGCTGTCTGGGTAGACGACGCGGACGCTGCCGCTACTGGACTTGTGCTTGCACACGAACCCCGTCTCGTCTGCCTTTTCCGCGCCCGCCGATTTTTCTTCTGGTGCGGCGGCCGCGGCGGCCGCGGCGGCGGCAGCTGCGACAATGGTGATATTCTGCGATCCGCTGTTGGTGCTGCTCGCAAAATCGGACCGTCGATCAGGGCTGTGGTCCGCGAAAAGCGCCGTGAGATGCTGCGAGCCGCTATTGGACTTGGTCGTTGTGGACCGGGTCATGCTGAGGACGCTGCGGATGGCGCCCGAGGAGGTCTGCAGCACGATGCTGGAATCGCGGCTAGGAAAGTGCGTGCGCCCGCTGACGGCGTCGAGGTCTGCATTGATACGGAGACTGCCCGAGTTGGTCTTGATGGACAGCTTGCTCGCGTGAGACGGCTTGTCGAATAACGGGAGAAGGGTCAGATTCGCAGAGCCGGATTTGGTGGATACGTCGAGGACGTCCTCCATGGGAGATAGGCCACTGATGTTGCCGCTATTGCTGCTCACGATGAGCTCTCGCGCCGGCACGAAATCGACATCGGCAAGCGACAAGTGAGTGGCCGTGGCCGGGACGCTGGGCGCATCGAGCTCCAGATTGATGTTGTAGTCGCCAGACTGCAGATGCAGCCGCCCTAGGCCGACCTCCTTGGACCCCTTGGGCCAGCGCAGATATATCTGCACAGGCTCTGCGCTGACCGTGTTGATCACAATCGTCTGCGTATTGTCGGAGCATTTATTCGTCACGTCGTGCGACATCTTTTCATATGCGCAGACGTCCAGCACGGCAGGTGTGCCGGCGGGCACATGCTGAACGTGAATGGCGCTGGAGCGCGAGATACTGCTGGCGAGAGATTGAAGAGTGGCTAGCAGGCCGCCGCCGCTGCTTTTCGGTTTCTGCCAGATGTGAAGGGTTTGCTCGCGCCCAAGGACAAGGGGTATTGAGATGAGTGTCTCCATGGTGATGGAATGCGGCCGTTCTTGTTGAGTCGAACTTGAATAGTTGACGCCAAGTAGATGGTTATTTGGAACTTGTGATATAATCCTTCTGGATGGTTAGCAGGCTCGGTGCGTGGCTCCGCGTCATCAGCTGAACAGCTGAGGACGCTCCGCAGCCTTGTTTGTAGGGCTGTGCAGAATCGGGAAGGTACTGAAAAGGAGCTGCGTAATGCGACGGGTAACAATGGTGCGGCAATGGAAGAACTAATCTTTTCTCCTGCAACGCGGCACCGAATGTTTTCGAAGGGGATCTCGGCGAAATTGTGAAGAAGAGGGGACTTGGGCGAGTGGAGAGATCAATGGCGGTCGTTTGTGAAAAAGCTGCCGGCTGGCGGCGACGGTCGGCATAAAATCATGGGAAACACTATGAATGACATGACTGGCAAATCATTGATATATGAGTACCTTTTAATCCTGCATCAAATTTGATGGCGTGCAGTTCCACGTCAGCAGAGTACGAGAGCTGAATTTAAATGGCGGTTGACACTCGTGAACGTGTACGTCAACCCTCTGCTTCCGCCACTCAGCCTGCTCGCGATATTTGGGGCCCGATCGATACTGGACTTCCATCTATGCGGGTATTTTGGCTGATCTCGAGGGACCGATGGAAACCTTATGAGAAGTCTCGTAACTCATACCTATTTCCCACGTAGCAGATCAATACCAGATTATCATGGCTTGATCGAGTAGCCTCACCTGCTTGTTTGTTGTGCATCAAGCCAACAAAATCGACATGGAGAAGCATGACTCCCAGACAAGACAGCAAGGACGCAAGTCTCGTGGGCTAGCTCGAAAGACTGAATCACAGTTTTACCTGCCGACATGATCGGCAGTGATCTGCAGATTGTGGCATGAGCGGCGAGCCGCAAAACGGCTCCAGCCGAATTTGGAGATGGCTCTCCGATCCCTCAGAAACGGTCTCACCAAGACTTGTTCGTCTCAGATCACGAAAGAAGCCAAAAGGCTGGAAGTCATGACAAAACAGCTTGCTGTGAGGCCATCACAAGAGAAAGGAAAACGGCCGACACATTTAGTTTTGGAGCCTTTCTGCCTCACGTCTCTGTAATTGTGGCAAGCTTTTTCAAAGTTCTTGCGACAATGAGTCCAATGTGGTATTATGTGCTGATGAAGACACATCGACTCATGCGACGCAGAATAGGGAGGCGAGAGAAGAAAGAGAGGCTCAACTCGCCATGAGCCGCCCTACGATCTCATGCCTCTATGTCTTGGAATCCTTTGGATACGACAGGCACAAATATGGGCGGAGTGAGTCTGAGATACTCTCCGAGGAGTACCGACACAGCGACAGCTTCACTTTGACCTCGCCGTGGACTGCGCATAGGAATGCTGGCTCTCACATTCCTGTTCACCCGCCACCAAGATACGTTGTGCTGTATCTGCCTCACCCGCACTGCTCCAGATTGGTAATGCGATCGACAACCAAAGTCGATCTCTTTCCCGGCATGAGCCAAATATTTGATTGTCGAATGAATCCCGACTAGAAGCAATCAATTGCCCAATGCGTTACTTTTGCAATTGTTTGGCTTTCGACTTGAATTTTTTGCCAGTCCGGGCGCAAAGTCGCGCAGGTAGGCCCTCATGACGGGTTGCACTCAACGGTCGGCGCCATGTTGAAGGTTTCGTTCCCGTGCTCTGTCTGTGATTTGCGGGTACGAACCGATCATGGAACCTAAGTGGCTCCTACACCTTGTCATGCCAAATGAATGCATTTCAGCGTCTGAAGCTGGCTCTGTTGGCCGGGCTCGGCGAACTCGCTAAGCTCGCGGCGGGATGGCTGCATATTTCTGCAACAGATGCATATGATGACGCCACGGAGCATGCGATAGTTATTTATGTTTTATTTATGGCTGCATAGTGCATGCCGGGGTGGGCGGTGATGGGACGTCCAATTTTGCACGTCAGGGGCAATACCACTCTGTACCTGCATGGATTCACGGGTGTGGCTAATTTAGCCCAAACGCCCCTCGACACGAGACCTTTTAGTTTATCTCTTCTCAAGGCTGTTGGCAACTTGTAACGGGCTAGTCAACTAACTAACTTGGGTAGTTAGTTGGTTGCTGGCGGAATAACGCTTATATCTGGCAGCGCCTACTTGTCTGTCGTTTCGTGTATAGACTAGTCAAGTCACCTTCTCTTCTGCCCCCCTGGCGTTTCCCTCCATCATCATCATAAGACAATTCGCCAATTCACATTGCCGCCCCGCGAACATCGGGCCGCGCCTCCATTTGCTCCATTATAGACCGGCCTGCATATATCGTTCGCCCTGCGACCCAGTACCGGCATCCCTGCTTTGATAGCCAGACAGCGTCCGAGCTCAGGAGCAGCCCGCAATCCGGCAATCCAGGCACACCGCACAGACTTTGGCTTGCTAGGCTTCGCATTTTGGACAATTTCTGCTCTTGGAGGCAAGGACCAAAAGAAATCCAAGACCGTCTCTCGTGTCGCTATTTGCCTCCCCTCTGTCGCGCAGTAGTCTGACATGCACGCAACGCTGCCGGCGACGTTGCCAGCGCATCGCCACTCGCCCTGCTTTATTCGTCGACTATAACCTGTCCATCCGCTCTTAACCCGCTCCATCCGCCTAAGAGACACCAGCCCGTGTCGTCTCCATTGTGGCTCCTTTGCGGCGCGCATGCCTAGCGAAACGCTCCCTCCTGACCTCCCTCCTCCTTGCATCATGGAGCGCGATCCGTCTGACGGTCCCCCTATCGCCGTCCCGACCCGAACTCACTCTCATCGCCACGCCCTCCAGCGCTCCAATAGCACTCGATCCAAAGTTTCCGTGTCCGCTACCCAGCCGAACCCTGGCGGCAGCCCAGAAATCATCTCCGACCTCATCTCCAGCCTCAGTACCTCCCACTTCGATTCGCTCCCCCTTGCCGGCCTGCCCACCGGCCTGCCCAGTCCCTCTCGATTCGACACTCGAACAGCCGCCTCTTCCGACGCAACTGACCTCATACACGACGTTGCCACATCCCCCGTTGTCCGCACCTCAAAGCCGCCCTCCGGCTACTCTTCCGTGACCAGTCCCAAGAGCCCCCGAGCCTCCTCTACCGACGGCTTCCGGTCCTATCTTCGTGGGAGCAGCCTCTCTCGCGCCTCGTCCTCTGCTTCCCTGACCTCTCGGAATGATGATACTAGAAGTATCGGTAACCTCTCCATAGAGCCCGGATCTGCCCCCGATCTTGAGCTGCGTCCGCGTCGCTCCCACGACAGCTGGGGTAAGAAGACCGGTCGTCGCCAAAAGGAGATGTTGTATATGAGCTCCAAAGAGCGCCTTCGAGAAAAGGACATTGACCGCAAGTGGCCCGGTGCTACAATGCCTTCAGCCAGTGTTGCGAGCAGCATCCATAGCGGCGGACGAGCCGATCCCTTTCTCGCCGAGACGGCCATCCGCGAAGAGCCCGGTCACACCAACGTTCGCTGCTCGAGCGACTCCTTCAACGGCATCCAAGCTATTCCCAACCGTGAATCTAGCCTGCGAAAGCCGGGACACAAGAAACGCAACGGCGCTCGCCGGTCAAGGCAGAATAGCGAGTCAGGCCCCATACCCGAGGGTGCAGAGTACAGCCGCGGTGGTGTCATACCACGGATAAACCATAAGCGCGGCGAGTCCGACGCCGGACGCTCCTTTTTGTTTGACGTGGATGAGTATGCCGCCGTTACACAAGCCCTCGACGATCAGTACGAGCGTGAGAATGGCCTCCCGGAGCCGTCCCCCGACTACCGACAAAAGTCTTTTCTCGACGACATTGACCACGAAGGAGCCCCCGCGCCCGCCATCTCCAACGGCCGCCGAGCGTATGCGCGAGAGCACAATACAAACGGCCGCTTGAGCCCGTTTCCTTCCGTCGACCTGCGCCAAAAAGGGAGCGGCTCCAAACTGAAGCGTCTGTCTGGTGTTGCTCCCATGGCTCCCTCGCGCACGAGTGAACACTCCGAGCGAACAACCCATTCCATTGCATATGAGCGACCTCTGTCAGCAGACTCCATCGACGACAATGTCGAGTCGTACCTATGCTCGCCGAGGCTATCACAAAAGATCAAACACCCACAGACTGGAAGGGTGATTTCATTTTCCGAAGTCGGTGACGCCGAAGGTTCCGCCGTCTTTTGCTGCGTCGGCATGGGACTAACACGATACATAACCACATTTTACGACGAGCTGGCTTTGACGTTGAAGCTACGTCTCATTACTCCTGACCGTCCGGGCGTCGGTGACAGCGAACCCTACGCCGACGGTACCACGACACCACTGAGCTGGCCAGGTATTTTTTATGCCTTGCTCTCCGTTGTGATTTTCGCTAACATGTCTAGACGACGTCTATGCCATCTGCCAGGCTCTTAAGATAACAAAGTTTTCCATACTCGCCCACTCTGCCGGCGCCATCTACGCCCTGGCAACCGCTCTCCGCATGCCACAACACATTCGAGGCAAAATCCATCTTCTTGCGCCATGGATCCCGCCTTCGCAGATGAATGTTTTTGGTTCGTCGCAAGAACCGCCCACCCACGCCCTTCCCACATCCCAGCGAATCCTCCGCGCGCTGCCCACGCCGATCCTCAAAGCCGCCAACAGCAGCTTCATGAGCGCTACAAGCTCGTCGATTACCAGCTCTTTGCCCAAGACGAGCCGACGCACTAAGCGCAAAGGTAGTGGAAAAGAAGGCCGTAGCGTCACACCCTCTGAGCGAGAACACGCTGAGCTGGCAACGTTAGATGGGGGTGATGGCGCCGGCCTCGTCCCCACACCTGACGCCACGGAGAATATGGACCGCATGCACCCACCACAAAGCAGCATGTATGCGAGTGCGGATCCGGAAGAGGCCGCGGACAAGGAACGCCAAGTCACGTACGACACGCGTCTGACACACGCCATCTGGGATCTCGCCACGACGGGTGCTAACCCGGCCGTCGACCTGCTGGTGTGTCTGGAGCGCCGACAGACGATTGGCTTTCGGTACGTGGACATAACGCGGCCTGTTGTCATTCATCACGGCAGCAAGGATAATCGCGTGCCGGTTGACAATGTCAAGTGGCTGGGCAAGAGCATGCGGCGGTGCGAGGTGCGCGTCCTTGAGGGCGAGGGACATGGGCTCATGGCGAGCGCAACCGTCATGGGCTCGGTGCTCATGGAGATGAGCAAGGAGTGGGAGGATTGGATGCGTGTGACGGGAGATGATTCCCGGCAGCGAGAGCGTGGACGGCGGACATTGCAGCGGTAGTTGACGGGGTTTTTTTAAACCTACTTCTTTTTTTTTTTGCCATTGTCGCTTTGGATTTGTTATGGTATTATGTGTTGGATATCCCCAAGATTAAAGTATTTTCTTTTTATCACGGACGGCACTGATGTTGTCATTTCTTTTTTTTTTTAATGTTTACCCCGGGCGGTTCCATCTCACTTGTTTAATGTCGTCGCTTGGATGTTTGCTTGGGAAAGCCGGAGCATGTCATGATTGTTATCTGTTATTATAGGCATTATAACGACCAGCCGCATCATTACGGTTTTTAATTATATACCCCAACTCTTGTTTCACCGTGGTCATCAAGGCCAACTCTGCCCGCTTACTCTTGTAGATTAACTCTTCATTCGCCCTCGCCTTGTTCGCACTCTCTCTCTCTCTCTCTCTCTCTCTGTCTCTCGCCTCCCCTAACAATTTTTTTTTTTTTTAGCTTCTATGCATCTTCAGTCAACACCCGCGTCCAGTCATATTTCCGCCACTCCTTCTTGAACCCTTCCACCCTCGGATCCGCTCTCTGCCACCGGCCCTGCTTCCTAACCACGTGCGGCTCCGCGCCGACGATGCCGCCAATGACCTCTCGCGCAAACACGTCCCCGCGCGGCCAGCGCCCTGCATCTTCCACAATGTGGCCGAGCCCGCCGTCCAGCGTAAACCACACGTGAAAGTAGGGCATCTCCTTTGCAATGGATTTCCGAAACGCCATGCGTCCGAGTCCTTGCCGCGTCGCCGCCGCCCCGGTATCGATAATCTTCTTGTGCTGCGCCCACTCTTCATCCGCCGACAGAAACGCCTCTCGAAAGTACGCCGGCGCCGTGGCGCCCTCGGCATACGGAATCGGCACGGCGCTCATGGCCGCGTGGCGGTGTCGTCCCGGCGCCGCGGCATTTTCGTAAAACAGCACCTCGCGCCCCTGAGCGTGGTACATGCGCGTCAGGCTCTTCATAAAGTTGCGCAGCTCCTCCCACTCGTCGTCGTCGCACTCGAGCAGGTTGCGGCGGTGCGTCGTGGGCACAATCACGGCGCCGCCAGGCGACACCTCGGGCTCCGTCGCGAGCGTCAAAAACACGCGCGTGCCGAGCGCGAGCATCGGCGCGAGCGGCGGCGTCTGCGTGTCGTCGCGGTGGCACAGCGGACACGTCTCGAGGATGCGGTTCAGCTTTTGAAACTCGTGGACGGCCATGTTTTTCAGATTCATCTCGCTCTTGTGCACGCGCTGGGCGAGCTTCTCGGCGTTTTCGTCCATGTACTCGAGGTCGTCGTCAAACTTGCCGTCCTTGGCGATGCGCTCCGCCAGACGCATCGCCTCGCCGCCGGCCTGTCCCTTGGTGCGCCGCTCCTCGCGCAGCATGTCGTCAATCGTCATGTCGTCGTTGGCGACGACGGTGCCGCGCTCGCGCCCGCGCCGCGTGTTGTCGACCGTCTTGACCTCGTTGCGGATGTGGCCCGCCAGCAGCCGGCTGTCCTGGCCGCCGAGCACGACGGACTGCTGCGCGGCGGCCGAGGATGCAGACGCGGCAAAGCCCGCAGCGACGCGGTTGTATTCTTCCTCGAGCTGCGCGGCGTTGGGCGCCCGTCGGAGCTTGGCCTTCATCAGCTGCGCGCGCAGGCGGTTTAACGCAGTCTGGTCCATTGGCGCGACGACGGTGGCGGCGGCCGTGGCTGCGGGTGGTGAAGGGGAAGGTTGTCGTGGAGGGGGTGACGATGGCTTCTGTTTAGCGAGACGCTCTTTGTAAAAATCGCCAGTCGGCTTTTCCTTCATGCTGTAGCCCTTGCCGTAGCTCTTGGCCCGATCTAGCTCCTGCTTTTCTTCTCTGGCGTCATCAAACTCCTGCAAGCTGCCGAAGCGCTCAATCGCAATGTCCTCGACCGGTCGCCCCGTCTCTTCCGCCATGGTATGCACGCCGCGCAGCTTGGTCATGCGCCAGCTGGACCCCGAGTCGCCAAATGTGTAGTCGACCACGCGCTCTTTTGGCTCGGTCGATGGTTCTGCTGCGGCAGTCTGTTGGCTGAGACCACGATTAATTTCGCGCACCGAGATGACACGCTCTGGCTCTTTTGGTGGCGTCTTTTCCTTGGCTGCCGGCCGGTTGATGTGCTCAATATCGAGGGCGGACGGCGCCGTCATCCATGCATCTCGAACGAGCTCGCTGCCAGCATCTTTCGATGTCTTGTCATCTGCCTCCTTGTATCTTTCGCTGCGATCTCGGTCCCGGTGTCTGTCGCCGTCTCTGTGCCTGTGTCGTGAGCCATCGTCGTCGTCGCGCGACCGCCGCCGCCGTTTGTGTCTGTGGTCGTCGTCCTCGTCGCGGTGGCGCCGGCGGTGACGATCGTCGTCGTGATGTCGGTGATGGTGCTTCTTGCGGTCGTCGCGGCGGTCGCGCTTGGCTTTGTCGGCGGCAAGCTGCTTCTCAAACTCGTCGAGGCCGTCCATGGTAGTGTGGAAGGATGAAGTTGTAGATGCTGAAGCTACAGACAGCTAAAAGTTTGCCCCACTGGCACTGGAAAGGTGATGGCATGCGGTGCTATTTATCAACGAATTAATCGATAAGATCTCACATTAATTAAGGGCGCTTTATTTTCAATATTGGTACTTTGATAATCACTATCCTCTTTTATGAGTCTAAAAGTTGACACGGCGGTATCGCACAACCTCATCGCAATCAAAGGATCGTTCTACCTCTATTCGATAGCCTCTTACGCGAGGCACCATCTTTATCCATATTGCCCAATAAAGAATCCCAGACACCAATACTACAAGGCACGAAAGAGGCACAATAAAAAAGGTCTCTCGACGGAGGGAGGACGCAGAAGGCGAAATGAAGGGCCCTACGATCAATACGCCGTTGACCAGCAGATATAAAATCGAAATGGGCATATATGTATGCCACGGCGACTTCCAACGCTCCGTTTTGTTCCATTGCAGGTAAATCAATCCAGCCGTCAGCAGAATATTGATCCATGCTCGAGGATACACAGACCTGTCCTGTTAGCTCATCGTCGACGGTCGTCGAAAGTAGCACTTACAGTTCTATTATTGCATCGTATGAGGAGCCTAAAGGCGGCGCAACGATTACAATGACGGTGACTGCCCAGTGAAGTAAGAGCTTATCAGTTAAGTTAGCAATGGTCGTGATTGGTCACAGTTGTACGTACCGACGCCGCCGGAGCGTGATGAGGCTTATTCGACGCCCAGAACCTGCCAAACGGGAGTATTCTCTCTTTTCCCAGCTCCTGATTCAGCCGCGCGTGGGCAAAACTCGTCGCCAAGACACTTGCAAGACTGCTGACTGCCGCAAACACAGGCAGCGCCTTGGCCGCCGCGCTCTTCCCAAACATGTTCTTGAAGAAGAGCGCAGCGACCAGCAGCTCCGACGTTGCCAGATCCAGCTTGCTCACGGCGGCAAAGTAGGCAATATTTGCCAGCATGTACAGCACGGTGACGATTCCAACCGCCAGCGGCGCCGCAATCGCCAGCGTCCGGCGCGGGTTCCGCACCTCGCTCAGCACATAGTTGGCGCTCTCCCACCCGCTAAAGGTGTATGTGATGCTCAGCAGCGCGTTGACATATGCGTGGAAGCCTCCGCCGCCGGCACCGCCGTACCGCGCCATGTCCGCCCGGGAAAAGGAGTGCTCAAAGTTGTGCGGGTCGTCGGTGCCGCGGTATCCCGCCAGCGCGGCCACGCCCGAAAAGGCGACGACGAGCATCACAACCACCTTGAACATGCCGACGGCATTCATCAGGCGGACGCCCCATTGCGGGAGGAGACTGTGCAGCAGCACGGCAAAGGTGACGCAGCCAATGCCGATGGCGCGCGCGGCCCACGTCTCGCCGCTGACGGTCGAGCTGCACGCGTCCACGATGAGCTGCCCAAAGGCAATGGCGTTGCCCGAGGAGAAGCCGAGGAGCACCATTTGCGCGGCGAGGATGCACGTCGTGAGGTGTTTGGGGCGGCGGTAGATGCGTTCGAGGTAGTTTTTGTCGCCGCCGGAGCGCGGAATGGCGAGGCCGAGCTCGAGGTAGACCGACAGGCCACAAAAGGCCAGGATGCCGCCGACGAACCACAGAATCAGGGAAACGCCAACCGAGCCTGTCGCTCTGAAGACGGTCGCCGGCGCGGAAAAGACTGCCACCCCCCGCCGTCGTTGGTTAGCATCGTCGCCCAAGGTCTGGGTTGACAGGAAACCACGTACTTCCAGTTCCAATCATTTTATTGATGATGAGAAAAGACACGCTCACGACTCCCAGCTTACGCTCGTCACTGTAGGCGAAAAGCTGGGCTTCGGTATCGGCCTCGTGCCCCCTGCTAACTTCCGACTTGACCGACCCATGACTGTCGTTGCAATCGGAGCGCATGTCGATATCCAAAAAGAAAAAAAGAAAAAAATCAAAGGAAAATAAGCATCGCCTCGTCTCTCTCTCTCTTTCTCTCCCCTCCCCTCCGGAATAAATCAGGGTGCAGCGATCGCCCCCTATATGTAGACCGTCTTCTTGGGAGCCAAGTCGTCAGCAAACGCAGAGCCAAGCTTTGCTGCTTGGCCCAGCGGCTTGGCCAAGGTTGGCGCCGAGGTCTTGGTAGCTTTTCATTAGTTATAGCGGCCGCTGATGCTGGGCGGCGCAAAGAACGGGCTTTTCAGCGAAGAAGAAAGCGCCAAGAACAAATGGGCAGAGGCCGTTGCGAAATGGTCAATTCTTCGGGCTTCACGCCAAGAAATTGGCGTTGCAAATAAGCTTGGGTCTAGGTCTTGGCCAAGTAACGACTTGTGACAGCAAACAATGCACAATCAAAAGACTTTGTCACGAGTCAATCATGTTTTATTCAAAGTTGGTTTATTTTATGTTGATATTCATCTCTATCATTTTGAGTTGTCTCGAGTTCTTACATCTCAATATTTCATGCCATCTTATGCGTGTCCAATCTGCAACCATCACATCCCAAGCGCCATTTGCCCAAACGCCAAGAAAGCACCGTTACTCTCGGCACCATCTCATGTGACAAAAAGAAAAATAAAACAACACAAGAATAACAGAAGCCGAAAAAAAGAAAAAAAAAAGGAAAATAAAAATCTGTCATTCAAACCCCAAAACAGACTTCCACCCCGGCCTCCCCCCCTTTGTGTTCATCAAGATTTGTCCTTGCCCGAGTCGACAAATTCAAACGTCGTCACCGGCGCCCTGTGATCCGACGGCCACATATTCGTCCAGTGATTTGGAAACATCTTTGGCTTTGGAATGTCCGAGGCCCACTGCTCCGAGTCGACCATGCGCAGCCCGCCGCCCGCATAATACACAAAGTCGATGCGGTCCTGCGGCTCCGGCCTACCCCCATGCTCCGTGTTATTCTTCTTGATAAACGACCAGGTGAATCCCGGATGCGTCACCGGGTCCGGATGCGCCTCGCGATACGCGTCCTTCAACCCGGCCTCGGCCATGATCCGCGACGCCGGCCAATCCACCGCCCCCGCACCGCAGTGCATGCCCGCGCTCGCCTCAGTGTAATCAAGATGCGACGGCGAGTGAAAGTCGCCCGCGAGCAGCACGGGCACCTTGTCCGCGTTGGCGAGATATGGCTCCATCGCGGCGGCCAGCTCCCGCGCCTCGGCGACGCGGCCCGAGTCGTGCTCGGCCTGCAGCACGGCGGCGCGGTCTTTGCCCTCGAAGCAGAAGCCGTACGGGCCGTAGCTGCTGTGCCGCTCGCTCAGATGCGCGGCCCAGACAATGACCTGCTGGCGGTCGCCGTCCAGCGCGATGCGCACCGCCGCCGCCTTGCTCGTCGTCGCCGTCGTGTTGAGCGTCTCGACAATCGGGTACCGCGAGATGATGGCCACGTCGGCCGTCTGGTGCGCATACCAGCCGAGGCCGCGCGCCAGCCGCAGCGCGTGCGTGCCCTCCGTCTCCTGCAAGCTGACGACGTCGACGTCGGCCTTGCTGATCTGGTGAATCTGCCTGGCGTGGAAATCGTCCACATTCTTGCCGCCTTGCCACAGATTCAGGCTCATGACGCGGATCCGCGACGCCAGCGGCTCGTGGGCCTTGCGCACGGGAATCACCACCTCAATGTAGTGGTGCAGTCCGCGACGCGTCTTGACCTTGACGGCCAGGTTCGTCGGCCGCCGGGAGTGCTTCGTCGGCCTGCCGAATAGGATGCCGCCCCGGGTGGAGTGCGCCCAGTGGTCGCCGTTGCAGTAGATGAGAAAGTAAAAGTTCTTGACGTCGCTGGCAATGTTGACCATGCCGCTCATGTCGTAGGTCCAGTACTCGCCGATGCGCGCGGGCCGAATGGTCTGAATGAGGGTGTGGAAGCGCACATTGTCCTGCTTGCCCGTGTGGAAATCGACGGGCGGCACAATGGGCACGTAGCTGTCGTTTGCCATGAGATAGGCCTTGTAGGGACCTGGAGGAATCTTTTCCGTCTCGAGGCGCACGGTGTCTTTTTCGGCCGGAGCGTATACCCAGAGGGCAGGGTCCATGCCTTTGGTGCCGTTGACGGGCAAGCCGCCATAGTCGTGGAAGACGCCGAGCCAGTTGGTGTCGGAAGCAGTATCAGATGTGAGGTTGTAGTAGAATGTGGTGGGTTTCTTGTAGTACTTCCATGTCAGCATATTTTTGAGCGGATATGGCTTTTCTTCTTCCACAGTCGCAGGTGTGTAGTTCCAGATGGGCCCTTCTGCAGCGATGGCGGCCAAGGGCATCACAAAGGCGGTCACGGCCGCGGGGAGCCAAATTGACAAGCGCATCGTGGCGATCTGTAGCTGGTATCTGAGAAGAATCAAGGGCTGTCGCGTGAGTCGAATAGACTACCATAAGAGCTTGCGCCACGCAGTCATAGAAAAGTAGTCGTAGAGAAGTAGTCGTAGAGAAGTAGTCGTAGAAAAGTAGTCGTAGAAATCTAGTCGTAGAAGAGGAACAGTTCGAGATTAGCCGGTACGCAACCTGCAACAACACGGCGGGATGCTCGTGGTTTTAAAAGAATTATCAAGGTGTCAGATTATTTTGCAAAGTTTACTGTCTCCTACTTCGACAAGACATAATACTAGGCGCAGACGCCATCTAACCTTGCGCACGCCACCATCCAAACTCTGAATTTTGCCATCCCCTAGACGGCATCACGGCCCAAAGGCTCGTCTTTGTGTAAAGTCCTTGTTTCAAGGATTTCCAGAAAGGAACCCCACCGGAGGATAGATTCTCTTCTTTGGATAAAGGATATCATCAACAAGGCACGAATTTGGCTCGTCAGGGATGAGTGAATCTATCCAGAGCATTGCGAAATTTAAAGTAAGCCAAAGGTCATTTAAGCCGCAATTTCGAGACACTATTATGCCACAAACCACGGATAGTGGAGCTTTGCCAGTTTATTATAAAGATTAACTTTGGACGTGGCAGATGGCGGCTAATATGCGCCATGGCTGTCAAATTTTGCACGCCACACCGGATTAAAGACCGAAACATTTTATTCGCACTCCACAATCGCAAATTTCTCCTCTCGTTCGTTTAAATATCGTCATTATTAGGTCAAATGTGCCTTGTTCCCAGTATCGCTCCTCGCCTATGCCCTCTCTCGTCGACTCCATTGGTGCACTAGCCCTCTGTCTTTTCGTTGCACCTCATCCCACAGTCGGGCCGTCAGGAATCTATATAGATAGGTGCTCGCTTGATTATAGCTAATGCTATGCGTGCTATCGGTGAAGGGCACCACCTTGAGTTTGGAAGGCGACAGCTTAGATCCCACCAGTAGGTCGACGAGCGCCGCCGTGTTCTGGTAATGAACATTGTCGTCGCCGGTGCCATGCATGATGGCGACACCGCCCGCAATGTTTTTGAAGCCATCAACATTACGGACCGCCGTCTGGTTGTAGCCTGATTCATTGTCTTCCAATCTCTTCATGTAACGCTCCGTATACACAGAATCGTACAGACGCCAGTCCGTCACGGGCGCCGTGATGAGGCCAAACGTAAAAGCACCAGAGTCGGCCTCAACAACTTTGGACGTGAGGTAACCGCCAAACGACCACCCCCACATGCCAAACTTGTCCGTGTTGATGTAAGAAAATCGAGAGGCAAGCTCGCGCGCGGCCCAAATTTGGTCTTCAGCCTCCAGGGTACCAAGCTGCTTGACTACGGAGCACCGAAATTTGCGGCCTTTGCTAGACGTTCCACGATTATCAACAACGTAGGTGATGTATTCGAGCTCAGGGTCGGATCCAATATACGCGGCCCAGTTGAGACCGGCATAGCTCTTCTTGACGGATTGCGAGTTGGGCCCTCCGTAGGGATTGAACAGCACCGGGTACTTTCTGCCGGGGTCAAAGTTGGCGGGCAGTCTCTGCTGAACGTTCAGTGAGAACCCATCCGGATGCTGTAGCTCAAACCAAGTCGTGTTGGGAAGTTTGTACTGCTGTGTCTTGTTGTAGTACGCTTCGTTGCTCTCGAGCGTACGCAGAGGCGTGGTGCTGTTGATTGACACAAGCTGTTGGTACGGTATCTCAGGCCCTTGGTATGAAAGGATATAATATCCACCACCTTTCGAAAAGGAAGCGCCGTAATAGGCGGGTTTTGAGTCGTCAACAAGTGGTGTCGTCTTCCATGTTTCCCACGATACGCTGTAGAGGTGCGTCTCGGTACTATGACGCTTGGATGCCACGAACGCAACCGTCTTTCGCTTTGTGTCGACCTTGTTAATGCTTCGAACTTCCCAGTCCCCAGAGGTCAGCTGGATAGACTGACCGCCCTCGACAGGGTAGAGGTAAAGATGCGTCCACCCAGACTCGTCAGAGGTGTCCACGTAGTAGGTAGAGTTCGAATTGGCCCTCAAGCTACCAGCAAAGCGAACATTCTTCTCATTTTCGAACCAACCATCGGTACCGTTTCGCTCGCGGACAACTTTGGACTCGCCAGTGCTGGTGTCAACGGTAATGTGCTTGTCAAGGTCCTGTACTCGATTGAAGGCACGGTAGATGAACTTCTCGTGCGTCTTGGTGACCCATGCCACCTCGCCAATAATGGTCTCATCTCCAAAGGCATCGGTGGGAATATTCTTGCTCTCCCTCGATTTCACGTCCAACAGGTGAAGGCTCACGCGGGGATTCGTGGTGCCGACCTTGGGGTATCGCAGTTTCAGCTCTTTGGGATAAACGGGTGCATACTTTTTCCCATTCATAAAATATGGTATCGTGTATGTGCCGACACCCGTCTCATTCAGACTTAGATATGCAATAAACTTGCCGTCGGGTGAGTACCAAAGTGCCGAGGCGGCGGAAAGAACCTCTTCCTGGTACACCCAGTCAGGCACGCCGTTGAATTGATCCGGGCCGCCGTTTGTGGTGATGCGATGCACGGTGCCGTTGCTGTCGCGCAGGTGCAAATCATTTCCGCGGATAAACGCAATCGAGTCTCCCGTGGGCGAAAATTGGGCAAACTGAATGTCGCCAGCCTGGTTCTCGACCAAGGCGCGCGTCTTGCCCGTCGAGGTATCGAGAATAAGATAGTCAGCCAATGATGAAGACCGGTACTCCTTTGTGGCATTGACGGCGAATAAGACTGCGTGACCATCGGCGCTGATCCAGTAATCGTCCATGTCATCGGGAATCTGGCTCTTTTCGACAAAGACTGTCGAGTTGCCCGTAACAATGTCCTCTCGAACCAGGTCGCCGTCAGCGTTGCGAGAAATGTATTGCCCATCTTTGCCGCCAGTCGACGTCCACGTAACCTGTGTCGTCTTGGGTCGCAGGCGAGGGGTTGGCGTCGTCTCGTTGTAGCTAAGAAGACGCTCACCGCTCGACTTGGCAGGGAAAGGTAACCGAGCTGCCTGGATGCCATGGGCAGCAGCCACGGACACAACGAATGCGATGCACACCTTCATCTTCATCGCTTCCTTTAAGGATGATGCTAAAAATGATCCGAGTAACGATGATTAGAGGGAGATTCAGCCCGCAGCCCCGACGATGGCTGTGTACTTATAGGCACTCCGTTGCGTGACACATCATCCACTGACTGCTTAATCTGCTTGATTACCTGCCTTCAATGGTACCATTGCCAGCCTGGTTCACGGCTTGGGCTGTCTTGGCCGAGACGACATCCATGTTACCTGCCCGTTTGGGAATGGGACAGTTTCCGCCGCCATCCGCCAAGGTGATGGTCAATAGAGCCGGCTTCTTGCGTCATTGATGTTTGCTTCATTTATTCGGCCAAGTTTGATTTGGTTGTATGTCTCGGGTACTGAAACTGATAAATTTCGAGAGGTATTTGCTTCGAGTCAGTGCGGGGATATGATGTGCATTTCCGCCTTTATATTGCCTGGCAAGGCGCCGCCAGCCGCTGCCAACTCGTCACTAGTCACTAGTGAATCAGCACTAGCAATGATTACCTGCAGTGTGGTTGTGTTGGCTACTGATTTTCTAAATGGGCATATTCCATTTTGTTTTGATGATTTTGTCTGCTTTCTGCAACATCCTCCTTGTGCTTGACCAAGTCATCAATTCAAAGAAAATAACGGGATTGCAGTTGTCTTCTCTTATCGAGTCTAACTTGACCTTTGCAACCCACTGTCACCGTTTTGCCTATGGTTCCCTGGTCAACCCAAAGCGCTACAGCTGATGGAATCGCGAGCTTTGTTGAGGAATATCCGGCAGTTGATGACTTTGCCAGATTTTGAGCCACATAAACATTAGCTTGCCACAACAAGGTGGCTTCGGCATCGAGCCGAGATTGCATGCAAGGGCGACTTGAATGCAAGGGGCGCATTGGCTCGACAAACGTGGGTGTTGTTGGAGTAACATGACAATGCGCGTCAAAATAAAGCCGGCATACATGGCCAATCATTCAATGGCTTATAGAAAATATGAAACATTCAAGTCAAGGACCTGGCATCGTATACTGTGCTGTGTCAGCCGTCCGTGATGCCGTAATTGGGGCAGCCTACACTATCAATCACCCGGCGTGACCGATGTCTGGCGCCAACACGTCCAAAGAACGCTCTAGAATAACAAGTGCCGTAAATGTATCGTTACATTCAACAAGGAAATACATACAATACCATAAAAGAGAATCTACCAGGTGGTAACCACGGTCGTCGTTGTCCCAAAACGGCAACTCCGCTTCTTGTATCAGCCTCACTCCACGATGAAGCGGCGCCGCACGCCAACAAGAACAAACTCGTCACGGCTATAAAGGACATATATAATCCGTTTATTAAGCCAGAAACTTTCAAAAGCCATTCCCGACATCATGGCGACCCCAAAAGTGGCAGACCTGCGCATCGCCACCGTGCAGTTTGAGAGCATCTCCGGCGACAAAGCCGCCAACCTCGCCACTATTGCGCGCTTCGCCGCCTCTGCCGCCTCTCATCACTGCCAAGTCGTCGCCTTTCACGAGTGCTGTATCCCTGGGTACACCTTTGCCGCCCGCCTCTCCTTCCCTGCGCTCCTCGCCGTCGCCGAGCCCGTGCCCTCTGGCGCCAGTACGCAAGCGCTCATCAGCATCGCGCGCCACCACAACATTCTCCTCCTCGCGGGACTCTACGAGCGTGACGAAGATGAAGGCGATAGCGGCAGTAGCGTCATCTACAACACGTACGTCTGCGTGTCCGGCGACGGTCTGCTTGCGCGCTTCCGGAAGCTGCATCCGTTCATTAGTCCCCACCTGCGCGGCGGCCGCGAGCTCGTCGTGTTCGATTTGCTCGGATGGAAAGCTGGCATCCTCATCTGCTACGACAACAACGTCGTCGAGAATGTGCGCGCGACGGCGCTGCTCGGCGCCGAGATTCTGTTCGCACCTCACGTCACCATGTGCACTCCGTCGGCTCGGCCCGGCGCCGGCTTCGTCGACAAGACCCTGTGGCAGGCGCGGGACGCGGACCCGGCGCCGCTGCGCGCCGAGTTTGACGGAAACAAGGGACGCGCGTGGCTGATGAGGTGGCTGCCGGCGCGGGCGTACGACAATGGTATTTACGTCGTATTCAGTAACCCGATTGGCATGGACGACGACCAGCTCAAGAATGGGTGCAGCATGGTGCTGGATCCCTTTGGCGACGTTCTGGCCGAGTGTCGAGTCCTGGGCGAGGACATGGCTGTCGCGGTGTGCACGCGTGACAAGCTGCAAAAGGCTGGTGGGTTTCGTTATCGTCAGGCGAGAAGACCAGAGATTTACGGGGAAGTTCTTGCGCGGGAGCACGATTCACAGCTCAAAGTTGCGTGGATGTAGCGCTGGCGTGGATAAAATTGAAACTGCCAAGGGGGTATATCTATTCAAATAATCATCGTCACATCTTTATGCGTGGTCCGCTGTATTATGCGCGCCAAAATACTTGTCCAGCTCGCTATCCAGCTCACTGCCTTCAATGTGACGCATCTCCTTGGCGCGCTGCACCGGGCTGACCTTGTCCACGTAGGCGCTGGCAAAGATGACGTCGAGCTCCTCGAGACTGCGGCCCTTAGGCTCCGGGAAAAAGAACCATACCATGGGGATAATGGCGGCGTTGAAAACAGCAAACATGATGTATGTGCGGTAGCCGAGGTTGGCAAAAGCCGGCGGAGTAATCATGACAATCAGGAAATTGGACAGCCAGTTGGAGCAGGTTGACAATGCGTTGGCCTGGATGCGGATGCGGAGGTTGGTGATTTCGGCGGGGTAAAGCCAAGTCATGCCAAGCCAGCCTAGACAAAAGTTAGATTGGGTTGCGAGTTAGTAGGAGGTTGTAGACTTGCCAATGGCGAAGAACGTGTTGAAAACGAAGAGGAAAACAGTCGCCGTCACTCCGTAGGTGGTGTTGAGCTTGGGCGCACCGTTGGGGAGGGTCGTTCCAGTAGACACAGTGCCGGCAAGGATTGTCATGGATGCCATCATACCGAAAGCACCGAATAGCATCAAGGTACGGCGACCAGTTCTTTCGATGAGTGGTAGGGCGACTAAGGAGGCAAGAAAGTACTCGGTGCCGTTGGCGGCGGCCAAGAGGCGTGACATTTCCGCACTGAAACCCAGGGAATTTTCAAACAAGAACGTCGCGTAGTAGGTGATTAGATTGATTCCACAAATTTGTTGACCAAATTGGGCAGCTACACCGATGAGCGTGCGGCGCAAATTCTGCGACGCTCCCCCAGTGAGTAGTTCCTTGTTGTTGAACTTGCCCTGCGCTCCTTGGGCCTCGATGCCGTCGATAATGGTTTGCATTTCCTGTCGAGTCTCCTCATGGTCGATCGGCTTGCCAAGGAGACGCCCAGTTACCGCGGCGGCTTCGTCCATTCGTCCGTGCATGGCCAGCCAGCGAGGAGACTCGGGCAAGTACATCAGACCCCACATGACGATGAGGGTAAAGAAGCTCTGAAAAGCAATGGGAAATCGCCAGCGAACGGAGCCTTGCAAGAAATAGAAGCCAAAGTCAACCCAGTAAGCAATCATGATGCCGCCCGAAATGAGCGCACCGGAAAGCATAATCAGAAAGCCTCGTTTGTGGGGACGGGCGCATTCCGACTGCCAGGTTGGAATGGCTGTGAGGATTAGGGCGTGACACTCAAAGAACATATAAGTTACTCACTGGAAGTCACCATGCCATTGCCGATGCCACCAACGACGCGTCCGGCGACAAAGAGGCCGTACTCGAAGCACGCAGCCTGCATAACGGTACCGATAATCATGATCAGACTGCCCCAGAACGTCGACGACTTGCGTCCCCAAGATTCACCATAGAAAAATACCAAGACGGCGCCAAGGAAGCAGCCAACTTGATAAATGGCCACGCCAGCAGCCTGTGTATTCGCATCCCCAGTGCACATATTAGGGTCAGGGACTGTCGCAGCGTCATCGAGCCAGCAGATGGGGTTGGCCTTGTCACGGGGTGTCATTAGAGGAAGATTCTTCTGAAAGTCGTCCAGCGTCAGCAGCGCGCTCAGCACACCCTGATCGTAGCCGAACATGAGAAAGCCGCAGGATGCGATGATGCCAATGCAATTATTCAGCATCCTCCCTTCGAGCAGCTTGCCACGAACCGTCCATTCCGGAAGGACAAACATGTCGAGAAAACTGCTCTTCGTCCCAGTCTTTTCAATCGATGGCTCTTTGCGTGCAGAGCTTGTGTTGTAGCCTTCAGTCATATTGATGCGGCTATCATCTGAGTCGCCAGACCGTTCGTGCTTCTCGGTGTCTGCCATGGTAAGTCAAGCCGCGGAGGTAGTGCGATTTACAGGCTGATAGTGATCAGTAAACCCAAAGACCTCGATTTGGGATTGTTGGCAATTTGTATTCGGTCACAATCTCATTCATTGTTAAAAGTGCCAAGCCATGCTGTGGAGGAAAATTGTAGCGCATTGGGTCTTGGCTGAGGTCACAAAGGCATCTGTGCTGGAGCATGACCCACCATCCGATGCGCCAGTAGTCTTGTTAGGATATGCAATGGCCCATATTTAGAAGCGGACTGTGTTTTTCTTTTCTGGGTGGCTTTCGGCCGGTCAATTTGTGTGCTCGCAAGCTGGTCGAGGACGGCGAGCCCAAGCAGGCTGATAACCAAAGGTGTTTCGAGAGGGTCGTATTTTGTGACGCAGTCGACCACCGTGTGCCTAGGTAGCACCACTTATACCTGCCGTTATAGCCGTATTCCGATCCGAGATATAAACTTCTTTCGACTTTTATCGTAGCGTTGCCAATTCTGACTTCAAGTTGACCAACATGGGTGGATGAGGACGCCGGTTGGTCCTCGCATCGCATAGAGATTTTGTAAACTAGAATCTTAGCGCCAGCCGCGGAATGCCGTACAGGGCAAGCCGGGATCGGATAAGGCTTTTTCGCGCTCATGACAGCCAGCCCGTGGTTGGATTCGATGCGGCATCAGCGATTGAGCGTGCTGGGGCCCAGTTTAATGACGTTGTGAACGGCCCTGCCAGGCCCGCGGCCAAGCCATTTCGCGAGGCGTTTTAAAGTTAAATGGTTCGTTCGGCACTCACGGTAGGTACGGGCTTTACGCGGATCTAGTGAAAAGAAAAACTCGTAATGAAGCGTCCGGCGTCTGAGCGACTCGGGCGAGGTGCCTGCTCTTTGCAGTAGTAGTTTATAGCCAAATAATTCATGTAGCGACTTTGTCCCGTATTCAATATGACATTGCCAAGGCACCGAGAAACATGGCATATGTGGGTCTCAAAAATTGTGTGGCTCTAGTCCAGCTCTCTGTAATAATCACTTTGCCGTATTTTCGGATAGATCCATAGAGTATGGAGCTTCACACAGAGTGGCTGATGCCGGGTCAATGGCGAACAAATGCTGTTCATCGTCTGCCGGGCCAACATGGAATCCCGCTGCCATGCCCGTACCCATGTGGACCATCATGTGGCAATGAAGCATCCATAGTCCAGGATTGTCCGCCAAAACTCGCAGTACAACGTGGCCACGCCTGGGAACATTGACGGTATCCTTGAACAGAGGGCTCTGCAAGTTCAACGGCTGCTGCAGCACGCTAGCTGGGTCGTAAGGGTTGTAGCTCCCCCAGCCTGCGCGGCCCTCGGCTCTAAAGGACGACAGGACGTAGAATGAATGCCCATGCAGATGGATTGGATGCGACCCGTCATCCAAATTGTTGATGACGAGGTCTACATAGGCAGGGTCAGATGCGATTGGCACGTGTGGGAAGAACTGGTTTTCATCCCAGTCTCGCCGACTCTGTGAGAGAAGTGGCCTAGACTGCGGCTCCCACGCGGTGTGATTTACGTAACCGTGTGGCCGGTTACCGAGATGTGACTTGATCATTGTCTTGAGATAGAACAAGATTGTTTGCTGTGCGGGAGGGAGAGATGTCTTGGTAGGAACCTCGCGAGTGAGCTTCGAAAGATCGATTCGTGTTTCGATCGCGGCAAGATCTCGAGGACGTTGAAATTTGGTAACCTTGACCGTCTCTGGCAGGGCTGGGAAAGCCTGTTCTTCAATAAGGGCGGGATTAGGTCGAGAGTAGTTTCTATAGGCGGCGTTAGCTGGCAAAGTCTAGATTGAAGATATCGAATTGTACAGACTCATCGTCCAGGTATACGTTAAGCCATGGCTGGCTAACAAAGCCGTCTTTCCATGAGAGCATCAAGTCAGTACGTTCACCGGGGTACAGTATGCCGATGGCATCTGCAACAGGTGATTGTACAGAGCATCCGCCGTCCATCTCGATTGGCTGTAAAGTGGCGCCATCCACCATTAGGGTGACACCGGATATGGTACCGACATTCACTATTCGCAGTCTCGTTTGTGCAGTCCTGCGAGGAAAGATGGGTATCATTTCTGCGACGGACTTTTCTGTACAGTTGAGGGGAAAGGCGGGCATTTCCATAGCGCAATCAAATCGGCCATGGCCATTGATTTGCAAGGAGTCTGGCACTGGCTCATCGCCGAGGCTTGTCCATCCTGCATACCACTCGAGTACATCTGCTTGTGGCTGGTGGAACCAGTCACCTATCATGAGAAGGGCGTCGTCGTAGTCGTCTTGGGGGAGTGCTTGATGCCGTGAGGGGTGAACTATTAATCCACCAAACAGTCCGTCACCACGCTGAACCTTGTGATGGCTATGCCACCAGAAGGTGCCATGCTCTTCGGCTCCAATTTTGAAGTCGTAAACAAAGTCTTCGCCGCTGGGAATGGGGCACTGCGTAATGCCAACGGCTCCATCCATGGTATTGTTGCCTCTCAGTCGCAAACCATGCCAGTGAAGCGAGAGTGCTTCATCTAAGAGGCGGTTGCGAACAGTTACAGTGATCCTGTCCCCTGAGCGTGCCTCAATTGTAGGTCCAGGAAATTCCCCTGAATTTGCTTCAGTACGAGCCATCACAAGCTATCCTTTCAAGTAGTTGACGTACCATTGACAAGATAGACTCTTTTTTGGACACCGTCTGGGCTTCGTATTCCGGTGGTGATTACCCAGTCTAAATAAAGTGTTTCTGTGTCTCGGTTCATATGTAGCTGAGGGTGTAATGGAATGGCGACCTGCTCGCTTGTAGGAGGCTGTTTATAGACCAGTTGTTGTCTGTGCAGACCGATGTATGGCCCAACAAGCAGCGCTGCCACAACGAGGAAAACAATCGAGATAAGCCATAACGGCATACGAATTTTCCAAGAACATTTTTCAGACTTAGTTGACATGTTCTCTGGCCGTTTCACTTGAATATCCGAGTCGTAGATTTCGATGGTCTGTTCGCGACTGGAAGAATTCGCCGACGAATTGAGCCTTGAGTAAGGCTGGTGAGAGTCAATTCGATCCCCCATATCATATCCGCCGATGAGCTAAAAGTAATGATTGAGTGTTGACCGCGGCTACCCAAATGGAAGCTGAGTTAGAGGCTAGGGCAGGGGAGAAGGTTGGCGCAGATCGAGCGGGCTCGTAGGCTTGTACATGTCGTAGGCTACGCCAGAAACCTCCAGGTGACGGAGTGGTGACACAGATATCATCGGTATTCCTTTGGAGAAGGTTGCATCGGATGCGTTGAGGGAAGGCGAGTCACTGGAATCGAATATATTATAGGCGGTGTTTGTCATCGTTGAGGGGTGGACAGTTCTAGGTAGGTAGATTGAAGCCAGCCAAGACTGGCACCTGGGGCACGTGTGCCAGGAACCCCCACCATCTGGGCTTGCTGCTGGGCGCTAAAGAACGCTAAATGACCGCCGAAAGAGCCGGCCTCGGGGCGGGTTTAGAAGTGGCCCCTGGAGAGCCCCGCTGCGGTCAACAATCAGGTACCCAGGCGTGCCAGGCACGCCAGGTACGCTGTGGCGGAGATCTGTAGCCACTGCCGGACGGCGGGCTTTTCCAACACGTACGAGAGGTGGTTTACGCAGACCTCGAACAAATTCACGAGCAATGCCAAATAGGGAGACAAATCACTCACCAGAATCGGGACTTTCCCCTCGTATTTTCAACTCCGCAAATAGCATCCAAACGTCAAGGTGGCCCAGGAACACGCCCTCTGTGCTAGGTAGGTACCTAGGTATAGAGTGGGGGTACAAAAGTCCCGTACGGTTTGCCAATGCGCCCCGTAGCGAGCGACGCCGTAGCATCAACACTACATTTTACAGCTGTGGTAGTTCCACCAATAATACCTTGATTAGCACGAAAAAGCATTATACGGCGTGTTATTAGGAAAAGGGGTATAATAAATATGTATAAATAAACGGTTCGGCCTAATTGTCAATCAATTCGGGGTTAGGGGTGGCTGACGAAGCCATTAGACGCCGAAGCGAGCTCCTCCATCGTAAGTTACACGAAAAAACACGTCCTTTGTCTCACTAGTAATACTGATGTCAGTACAGTGACTATAGTAGCGATGATAATGATAACAACGACATTGAATGCTTGATGACTTCTATTTCCTGTGTTGATGCAGGTTTCCATGCCGTGTGGAGCCGCGCTGTGTTAGTAATGTCTGCCAAAATCCTCGAAGCAGCATCCAACCGTGACAATACATCGTCAGCTACCGCGGAATCATCACACCAACGTCAACCAGCGAATGGCACATGAAAAACGCGTGACAAAGATCGTGATGCATAGCTACTTGCTCTCATGAGCTCTCTATGTGCACGTGATCGCGCTCCCTAGACAAACAGCACCAAAGGCACCCAAATTCTTCCGCGTTCGCACCAATCACGAGAATGAGTGACTTTGACTCCGGGGACGACCTATTTGATGGTGTAGATGCTGACATGCTAGCATCTACCCAGTATTCCTCCGCTGCAGTAAAGCGAAAGCGAGAGCCGGAGAGCAGCCAAGATGTTGACCTGCTAAAGAAGCAGCGCAATGTGTCCGGAGTAGTAAACCTTGCTGACGCATCAGAGCTGATGCACGTTGCGCAGAACCTGCTTACCGAAACTTTCGGGTACAAAGCGTTTCGCCATGAGCAAGCAGGCGCAATTCAAAGGCTTCTCGCTGGCGAAAACGCCCTAACTGTGTTTCCCACTGGCGCCGGAAAGTCGCTTTGCTATCAGGTTGGCTACCATGGCAGACACGATCTCGTTCAATTAAATGACACGTATACAGATACCCGCCTTTTCTTTCGAGCAGCTGGACGTTAAGAGCGGCTCGAAGGCACCCGGCGAGCATGGCATCAGCATTGTCGTCTCACCACTCATTGCCCTGATGAAGGATCAAGTCGACGCGCTGCAACGGCGAAACCTCCCCGCTGAATGTCTCGACTCGACTAAAACCTGGGAGCAAGTGCAGAAAATTTACACGGGTCTCCGAGAAGGCAAACTTCGCCTTTTGTACTGCGCCCCGGAGCGACTCAATAACGAAGGCTTCGTCGAAAACATGCGCAATGTCCGGGGTGGTGTCCGCCTCTTAGCTGTTGACGAGGCACACTGCGTCTCCGAATGGGGCCATTCCTTTCGTCCCGAGTACCTCAAAGTTTCTCGTTTTGCCAACGAGATCAAGGCTGAGCGGGTAGTCTGCCTCACGGCAACTGCAACGCCAAAAGTTATCGAGGACATCTGCGATGCCTTCCAGATCCAGCCAGAAGGCGTCTTTCGCACTACCCTCTACCGGCCGAACCTCAACCTCCATGTAAAGACAGCAAAAGCTAAAGAGGACAAGGTTCCTCTCCTCTTTGACTTTCTCAATAAAAATGCAGGACCGACTCTCGTCTACGTCACCCTTCAACAGCAAGCACAGATGATGGCGGCTGACCTGCGAAAGCATGGCTATGATGCGGAGGCATTTCATGCCGGGCTGAATGTGGAACTCAAGACGCAAATCCAGGACAATTTTCTGGCTAACAAAGTGCGAATCATTGTCGCTACCATTGCATTCGGCATGGGCATCGATAAGCCAGACATCCGCAACATTATCCACTTCGACCTTTCGTCTACGGTGGAAGAGTACTGCCAGCAGATTGGGCGCGCCGGACGTGACGGAAAAACAAGCAATTGCATGTACTATGTCTGCCCTGACGACTGGTACCTCCGCGAAAACTTTGCCCGAGGCGACTTGCCATCTCTCCGGTCCCTGAAAGCGTTCTTGAGCGACATTTTCAATCGGGAGAACGTGGCCAAGCCCGTCGGAGACAATTTCAAAACAAGTCACTATGTCCAATCGCGCGACTTTGACATTCGTACGGGCACACTAGGGACCATCTACGCAGCACTGGAGTTGCAATTCGGACTGATTCGAGCGATCACGCCGGAGTACAGCGAATACAAGTTTGTGCCAACAAATGTGTACTTTGCACGCCTGAGCAAGGAGAATTCTCCCTCGAGCAAGGCGATATACGCTCGGGCTGTTAAGAAGTCAAAGTTTTATTACGTCGATGTTAACAGCATCGTCTCGCAAACGGGGATCCGCCGCGCCGACATTGTCAGCAAACTTACAGACCTGAACAACGCTGGCGTCATTGAGCTCAAGGCTGGCGGCCTCGAGCAGCGATACCGCATTATGCAGCCGCTGCCCTCTTCTACCGCAGAGATTGATGTGCTAGCCGAGCGCCTGCACGTAGATCTATCACGGCGCGAGGAAGACTCCCTGCAGCGCACGAAAAAGGTGGAGGACCTCATCACGGGCGACAGGTGCCTCGCGTTCGCCCTAGCGCAGCACTTTGGCATGGGCTTGCCAGATGGCAAGTCCAAGTGCGGCCACTGCACGCACTGCCTGACCGGACGGCGGACCGCCATGCCCCCGCGGCCAAAGAAGGTGACTGACATGGCGGGCATTAAGCGAATACTTGCTGCGTGCGATGTGCGCGACGATCCACGATTTCTCGCCCGCATTGCCTTTGGCATCAAGAGCCCGCGGGTAACCAAGTTGAAGATGGACAAGCACAAGGTGTTCATGTCTCTCGCTGATCATGACTTCAAGGTATGTGTTCGAGGCTCTTGATATTCTGTCGGCATACCTGTTCCTGAAAGGTTGCTAATATTAGTTGATGATAGTCCCTTCTAAAGGAGTTTACAAAGGCTTGCGAGATGAGCGAAGTGGGAGGAAAGTAACGACTCCGCGATGTCTAGTATCACGCAACTTTTTGAATCTAGCATCCGAATCTTCTCGAACATGTATAGACTTGATCAAACTTGATTAAACGTCAAGGTGGCCTGGAGACAAACTTTCGACGGAAGACAGATCTAGTTATTTGCAGGTACCGATGCGCCATGGCCCGCAGATAACACGCCCCTGCCGCTACCCCACTGCGCTTCCAGGGGCTACAGGGCCACATCCACCCGATTACAGCGCTAGTCACAGGGCTATATCCACTGTATCCCCCTCTTTATGCAAATACAGCGCCTCTCATTCGCTGATTGGTTTACTGGCTTCACTCACCACCATCACCATCACACCACCAAGCCGCCTCTACCCTTCCTCGTGTTCCTTGCCTTCAGTCTCAACAGTCTGTCAATGTTTGCCCAAAATGTACCACTTAGCCTCGTGCGTCACCCTCGCACCTCGCACACCCCACACGCCCACCTCCATTGTCCACATGCATGGCCGTGGTGATGGGATTGGATCAACCTACCTACGTTGCATGACCGGAACACACTCCCCCCGCCCACCCGACAAATACACAATGTCCTGGGACCTGGCCCTCGGCCGCGCTCTCGCCGTCTGGCGTGGCACTCGTCCGCGCTCCGGCCGCTGTGTCCGGGGAAGAATTAGACTAAAGTAGCATTCGCTGGTCATACTGAGTAGTTATATGAGCCACCCCCATTGCGGCGTGACCTTGTACGTGCTGTTCCAACTCACGTATCGATGCCACTCCGCCATCATGACTGCCATCCGCATCGCTTCCTTGGCTGCCGGTGCTTTTTTATACTGGTCCCGGCCTGTCAAGGCCGATGGCCTCGCCGACATTGACCATGTCGTCCTCTTTATGCAGGGTGAGTCCGTCTAGCTATCTACTGTATTGCCTAGCCAACACCATGCAGAAAATCGTGCATTTGACCACTACTTTGGCACTATGCCTGGTGTCCGTGGCTTCGCCGATGCTAATTTGCAGATGAATGGCGACAAGCCCGTTTGGAACCAAGTGGTCGACGCCAAGATGACCACCAAAGCTAATCACATCAACCCTTGGTACCTCAACTACCTTGGCGGCGAGTGGAACGACATTACCCAGTGCATGTATGCTGGTAGCAATGGCTGGTTCGAGAACCATGCCGCTTGGAACCATGGCACCAACGATCATTGGGCCATGAACAATACCGTCTACAGCATCGGCTACTTTCAGCAAAAGGATATTCCTATCCAGTGGGCTCTTGCTGACGGTTGGGTCATCGGTGACATGTACCAGGTATATAACGCACAGCTATCAAGGTAATACTCGCTAACATGATTCAGGAGGGTGTTGTTGCCTCTACGAGCCCGAATCGAGTAACTTGGGTCTCTGGCTCCATCAACTCCCCAGGCGGGCCTCAGAAGCCCGATCAGGGCGGCAACCCTTACATCGACAACCACGAGACCCCCGGCTGTGAAGCCGGTGGCATCAACTGCTACCCGCTCAAGTGGAAGACGACTGGTGAAATGTTCGAAAAGGCCAATGTCTCGTGGACTGTCTTCCAGGATACCGACGACAACTTTGATGATAACCCCTATGCCTGGTTTGGCCAGTTCCAGGATGCCCCCAAGTCATCTCCGCTCTATAAGAAGGGCATGGTGGGCTCATCTATGGACTCTTTCTACGAGCGTGCTGCCAATGGGACCCTTCCTGAGCTCTCATACATTATCGGCCCCATGGTGCTATCAGAGCATACCCCTTATATGCCCAGGGACGGCGGCTGGCTGCAGCGCAATATTGCCGACGCCGTCATCAAGTCGCCCAAGTACAACAGAACGGTCCTCATCTACTCGTACGATGAAACTGGCGGTTGGGCCGACCATGTTGATCCGTTTCGCTCTCCTAAGGGTACTGCTGGCGAGTGGCTCGAAGATCCTTACGGCAAAGTCGGTTATACCTTTACTGGTCCAGGCTACCGCGTGCCTTTTTACATAATCTCGCCCTGGACACGCAACGGTGGCGTCTACACTGAGCACACCGACCACAACTCACAAATTCTCTTCCTCGAGAAGTGGCAGGAGGCCAAGGGTCGCGACGTGAAAACGGATGAGATGGTACATTGGCGCCGTGAAAATATGGGCGACCTCGTCAATGCCTTTGACTTTGATACGCCCAACTACGAGGTCGTGGAGCTGCCCGACACGCCCGAGCCGCACAAGAACTCCAAGGGTAAGTGGGACGGCGCCTCGTACTGTCGGGCCATGCACAAGGAGCACCAGCCTCCTGCACCATACACGGGGCCCGGTGCTATTCAGGACATGACCACTGTTGTTGGCAATGGCTTCAAGCCAGTCCGCGGTAAGCTCACTGAGGGTCGCTACCTCACATTCGAAAGCAACGGTCAGGCCCTCACGGCCACGAAGTGCGGCGGCAACGAGAAGCCAATTCTGCAGGAGGCCACGGCCAAACATGAGAAGAAGGCCCAGCGCTGGGTTGTTCACGTTGTCGAGCTTGGCGGCAGCGACTTTACAATTAGCAACGTGGCCTGCGACGATTACATTTGCACGGACGGCGTCCTCTGCGACAGCAAGGACAAGGCGGCCGTCTTTACCGTTGACTACGTCGCTGGCAAGGGATACAGTCTGCTTGAAAAGGAGACGAGCGAGTACTGGGGCGTCGGCAAGGGCAGTGGCTCGCCGTCGTCCAGCAAGGACCCTAGTTACTGGCAGCTATTTAGTGTCAAGTATTAGAGGCCTCGAGTACAGACGTGACGAGCGATACATATTCTCTGCAGATAGTATCCTGTACGTAGTACGCGTGAACCCGACTTTTCTGCAATCGTCCACCCGAATCTGCATGGTGTCGACGATGTCTCTTCACATTCCCACTGCGTTTCCGTACTGGTGGGAAGCACGGCATTATGTCGCCGAATTCATGCACCCTCTTGCAGCCCATGTGGGGAGACGAAACGCGGAGCGAATGCAGGTTGGCGAATCCTTCGCGGTCCGTATAACGTGCATATTCTCACCAGGAACCGCTCTCGAGAGGTCTGAGATACATGAGCTTCCTATTATGGACAAGAGTCTCGTCACAAGAGGGCGAGAGCCAGCTGTGGTGCGGTCGGCGTTTTGGGGTGTTCTGATAGGCTCCAGCACTACTTGGTGCCTCGATCGGCGGTGGCCTTTCTACGCCTTTTTTTTTTCTTTTCGATTCGCAGAGTATAAGGAGCAACGTCTTGGCAATATTAATAGTCACGGAGTATTGAATTGCCAGTGTATATACAAATGAGGATGGTGGTGTGAATAAATAGCGGAGAGTGGTGGTGACCCTGCGGTCCACAAGGGTAGGTTCGCGTAGTGGGGAGATGTGGTGATGAGAACGAGTTTCTAGGAGGCCGGGCCGTGCCCAAATAGCTAGTGTGTGATTATTTGATCGTAATTGATCGGTGCACGCGGTGGTGCACGCGGCGGGAGGTGGACAGGAGGATGGGCTTTACGATTGAGCAGCAGAAGGGGTTACATATCTTGATTACGACGGCGCAAAGTTGGTCATACAGACGTGAAGAAGTAATTTAGCTGCTGAGAAAAGAGCAGTGCTCCCAGCCGCAACTGAGACCAGTAGCAATCTCGATTGCATACTATCCGTACTATTTTACTTTTTTTTCGCCGCCCCATAATCTCTTTGTCGTCGATCCCCCAGATGATTCCTAGTAAGTAAGGGCTGGAGAATAGCCGTCGGCTTTGTCCACCGTCGCCCCGATTCGGCCATGACATACGAGCATGCACGCATGCTCATAAATATCCCATGCATAAGTGCTTGATATATAGACGTGACGAGTCCGGAAACTCCTTACATAAACTAGTTACTGCCCTGTCAAACCCCCATAAAGCGCGTCGTCAACCCCGCACAGACTGCCCCGGTGCGCGCGCCCCTCCGGCATGCTCACCACCATCGCCGAGGCCCTCACCAACCTCCTCGACCCTTTGGCGACTGCACACCCACCCCACTACACGATGAAGACCCTCTTCACCACCGTCCGTCTCGCGCTCCCGCGCATCCTCGCCCTCACTTCGCTAGCCTCCGCCGTCGCCAGCGACCCCTACCGCTGCGCCGCCGACGAAGACTGCAGCCTCAACGGCCTCTGCAGCCTCGTCTCCGGCAGCTGCGCCTGCGACGCCGGCTGGACGGGCCCGGACTGCGGGGTGCTGGATCTGCGCCCGGCCAAGCGCCGCTCCGGGTACAACCGCACCGCGGAGGGCACGTCGTCGTGGGGCGCGCGCATCGTGCGCGACCCGTTCGACGACGGGCTGCACCACCTCTTTGCGGCCGAGTTTGCGCACGGCTGCGGGCTGGACTACTGGGCGCCGTACTCGCGCATCGTGCGCGCCGAGTCGCGCGAGGGCGCGGCCGGGCCGTACGTGTTTGCCGACGAGGTCGCGGGCACCTTTGCGCACAACCCGACCGTGGTGCGCAGCCCAGCGGACCAGGCGTACTTGATGTACTATATTGGCTGCGCGACCGAGGTGGACGCGTCGCGGTGCACGGGCAGGAAGTTTTCGTGCGGTCCGGGAAACGCAAACAATGGTGAGAGCGGCATCTCGGTCATGACGAGCAGCGACCTGCGGACGTGGACGAGCGCGGGACAGGTGTTTCCGGGCACCAACAGCAGCACAGACTGGGACGCCGACGTGACGAATCCGTCGGCGTTTCCGCTGTACGCGGCCGGCAGGAACAAGACGCCCGCGATTCTGCTGGCGTATCGCGGATGCCCGTACGACTGCCTCGGCCGCGAGCAAATCAACCTCGCCGTCGCCGCGACCGGGTACCGAGGCCCATATCACCGCGTACAGCCGGATCCCGTGTTCGAGGCCGACAACGAGGACCCGTTTGTGTGGCGTGATAAGCGCGGGCACTGGCACATGCTGACGCACTCGCTCGAGGCCGAGGGCGGGTTCGGCAACGGGCCCAAGGTCGGGCGGCACGCGTACGCGCGAGACTACGCGGGGCCGTGGACGCTGTCGACGCAGCGCTCGCTGGCGTTTGACACGACGGTGAGTTGGGATGATGGGAGCGAGGTGCGGTTCTACAGGAGGGAGAGGCCGCAGCTCATGTTCTCAGAGGACGGGGAGATGACGCCGCTGCTGCTGACGACGGGGGTGCAGCCGCGGGGGAGTGCAATGAGCTACACGGTGATTGCGCCGGTGGGTGATGCGGGAGTCGAGGCTCAGTAGTGTCTATGACAAGTATCTACGTGCTACGTGAAGAGTGCATCAACTTTTGACGAAAGGTTGAAATCAAGTCTATTGCTATGATTGGGTAGTCGAATGTTTTATTACTGCTTCCGCGCTACCCAAAACTGCGCCTTGTACGCACTCGTGGTGAGCGCCTTGTCGTTGAAGCTGTACACGGCGCGCATGCCGCGGACCGTGCGCCCAGGAATCGTCAAAGTGCCGTACTTTTCCTCCGTCTCGACGTAGTCGTAGCCCATTGTCTCCGTGACCGAGATAATCTCCTCGAGCGAGAGCTGCACCAGCGGGCCGGTGCCGTACAGCAGCGGGCCGAGGTTGATCCAGTAGCCGCCGGGCTTGAGCAGCTTGGTGATTGTGTCAAAGTACATCATGAGGTTGCGCGCCGTGTCGATGAAAAAGTACGTCAGCAGCACGTCGTACGAGCCGGGCTCGTGGTTGAAGACGGTGGTGAAGTCGCCCTCTACGAGCAGCACCGCCGCGCGGTCCACGTCGACCTCTGGAAAGCGAATGGTGCGGACCATGTCGTCCTCGGTGATGTGGTGCGACCACGTGTCGGCGAATGGATGAAATGACGACGCGTTTGCGTCTGGAAACGTCTCGAGAAAGCGGTACGCGACATTCATGTACGCGGACCACTCGTTGGCCGTGACCTCGAAGCCGCCCAACTTGGCCACCTCGTGCGCGAGGCGGTTCACGCCCGACCCGGGCAGCAGCACGCGCAGCGGCGGCGCGCCCTGTTCCCGTTCCTTTCGGTTGGAAAACAGCGCTTCCAGCGTGCCGAGGAGCGCGGGAAACGTCTCCTCGGACTCGGTGTGGCCTGACGAGGACCAGTCGCGGACGTAGTGCTTGAGCGCCTGCGAGACGGACGTCCTGTCGGCGCGCTTCCCGGCGGAGAGGGTCTCGGCGGCGTGCTTTTTGAGCTCCGCGGGCGGGATCTGGTAGTAGGCGAGCGCAGTCTGGACAATCTTGTCGCAGAGCCGCTGGTTGAGGAGGAGGTGCTCGTCGACGCGGTCAAACTTGGATGAGTACTGTATGTGGAGGTCCAGCAGCTATGATTGTCAGCCAGAATTACTTTATAAAGAATCAGAAGAAGAAAAAGGTTCGAGATGGTACCGTCTTGTGTTTCTTGCTTAGGTGCTTGTAGAGGCCGCGGAAGCGCTCGAGCTCGACCTGCTGTCTCTCGTAGTAGCTCTGGAAGCCAAAGAGCGCGTCCAGCAGGCGGTGCCGCGGGTGCGTGGACGACCAATTGCGGTCGCGCCGCAGACTTTGCAGCAGCCTCTCCTTTTCAGACTCGTGGCGCGAGCCCTTGATTGGTTCCTGCGCGCGCCTAAAGCTCTCGAGCATATCAATCGCGTCCTCCGAATCGTGCATTGTCTGCGACTATGTCGTTTTCCTCAAGGTTAGCGCCAAAACGGGAATTTCTTTCGAGTTCGTCCGTCACACAAAAGCGTGGTGGATAAGAAAGAAGGCGAAAGAAGAAAAAAAAAACGCACCGGAATCTGCTCGGCGAAAATTTCCGTTGATGTGACTGCCGACTTGACCTTGCCCATGGCATCGCCGCTGTAGAAGCTGCCCAGGATGCCGAGCAGAAACGTGGCCAGCGCGCCGACGACGAGCAGGTTAAATGGCATGGCGAGCATCATGACGAGCGAAATGAGCACCCCGCCAAAGGCCACGGGTAGTAGATTGTCGCGCTGCACCATGGCAAGTAATGAAGAAAAGGGAGAAGGAGGCTTCCTTCAGGAGTTATCTGGAAGCCGTTTCTTTTGATCCGTGCCAAGAGGTGCCGTGGCGCTGCGGAAGGGGACCTTGATGGTGGGAGAAAATTTGGTAGTGAGGCTGGAGGGCTGGTTTGTCTAGGCGGGGTCTGCAACATACAAACTGCAAGCATATGCCTGGGGAAGGTGATGCAGCTGGAGATTATTCAATCATTACGAGAAGATGGCGAGTTTTGAATTATGCTACCAGGTCGCTTTTTGAGCAGCAATCAATACAGCGACGCTGCTAGATGGTCCCATTCTGTACAACGTCTCGTCTAGGTTACGACAGCCCCGCGGCATCTGAAAGGAACTGATGATATCAAGGCGTTTGCTTTTGCAAAGGTGCAAGGGGTTGCAACTTGGGAAACAACATCACATTATGAGCAAGTTGACTCAGGTCTACAATCCGAGCTTTGCCAAAAACACCCACGCTTGTCAAGATGGTGATGCTGAGGAAGTGAGTTGAGAATTGAAAACCAGTTTCAATATAAATAGCAAAGACTAAACTATACACAACGAGAAAAATACAATCTGATTCTTGCGAATGTCAAATCTAACCTCATCCCTTCAATTCCCATCGCCCTTTATCCACACACCACACCTACACCACAACTACTCACCGCGACGGGGATACTGAAAGGCTGAGCGCAGCCAGCGCGGTAGCGACGCAAAAGCCGCTGCACCCCCGCCCCGCGCCGTCTTGCTCTCAGCCCCGAGTTCCTAGGCGCTGCTGGCATTCTTCTGTTCCCCGTCCTCGCCGCCCTTGCCGCGGCCTTGTATGGTCCCCCACGGAGGCTGGCCCTCGGGTCCGCCGTCCGAGGCCGCCAGGTTCTTGACACCCCACGGCGGCTGTCCCTCGGGACCTGCGACGCCCTTGGCGTTGACGGCCGCACCGAGGTTCTTGACGCCCCAGGGAGGCTGACCCTCGGGGCCTTCGAGACTGGTGGCGTTGGCGGCGGCGGTGGTGGCCGCGAGGTTCTTGACGCCCCAGGGAGGCTGACCCTCGGGACCTTCGAGACTGGTGGCGTTGGCGGCGGTGGTGGTGGCCGCGAGGTTCTTGACGCCCCATGGCGGCTGGCCCTCGGGGCCGAAAGTGCCGGATTTGCGTCGTTTGGGGCCGGCAGTCTCGGGCTGGGTCTGGTCGTTGCCGTCGTTGCCGCCGTCATCTGGCAGGATCTTTGCGGGGTCTGGCTTGGACGAATCCCCAGGTGTAGGCACAAGATCGGACCCATTGTCAGGTACGCCGAGATTCTTGGCGGCCGCCCAATCTTTATTAGGACCGTCGAAATGTGGCCAGCCAGATTCGTTCTTGAAAGGGGCATCAGTGTCGTTGTCGGTCTCGCCGCCAGCAGCACCGTTGCCTCTCTGGCCCTGCCTGCCGCGCTTCGCGGGGTCTGGCTTGGAGGCGTTGCCGTTGGGCCAGCCGTTGGCGGGGTCTGGCTTGGAGGAATCCCCAGGCGTGGGCACAAGATCGGACGCATGGTCAGGGACACTGGAATCAGCAGCGCCGTCATTGATAGTGTCGTTCAAGGTGTGCAGCTTCGCAGGGTCTGGCTTGTCAGAGTTTCCCTTGGGCCAGCCCTTTGCGGGATCGTCCTTGGAGGAATCCCCAGGATCAGGCTTGTCAGATGAACCCAGGGAAGTCAGTCCCTCGGCGTACTTGGCAGCCGGGTGTTTGGGGTCGTCGACATGTGGCCATCCAGAGTCCTTGGTCACTTGGCCTCCAGTCTTGCCGTTGGGGCCGCCAGCATGTGGCCAGCCGCACAGCACAGAGACGGAGTCGTCCTTGGAAGTGGCATCAGTGGTGCCGTCATTGGTAGTAGTGCTTTTCAGCGTGTGCCACTTTGCGGGGTCTGGCTTGTCGGAATCCCCAGGATGAGGCCACCAGCCAGACCCATCGTCAGGCGTGGTGCCCCCGGGAGGCCGTCCCTTGGGTTTCTCGGCAGCCGGGTCTTTGGGATCATCCTCATGGGGCCAGCCCGATTCCTTTGTCACTTCGTGTCCGGGTTTGCCGTCGGGGCCGCCAGTGTGTGGCCAGCCGCACAGGACAGAGACGGGGACGTCTGCAAGATGTTCTGGCGTAGATGGCTCCTCGTCGCTGACGGTGCCGGAGCTGATGGCAGTAGAGGCAATGGTGGGAGTGCTGAGAAGGTCCTTGACTTGGAGGTGGTCGTCTGGGGCGACGAGAGTTGCGGTACTCTCATCGAGTGGTCTGTTGGTAGAAGCCATCTGTGCTGTGTGTTTACAATTGTCTTGCCACAATGTTGCTTCTTGCTGTTGCTGTTGCTGTTGTTTTTTTCGTTGTTGTTGTGGTTGTCGTTGCTCTTGTAGTAGCTGGTCTGATCTCTTTATTTCTTGGTGTCTGAAGAAATTCAAGAGACCGAACCTTGGGATCAAGCATCGCTTATATATTCACGATCTCTCGCGCTTCATAGCCTCACCGCGTCTGCTAGCCTTCCCAGCCAGCCCCGGGGGCACAGCCCGTGTGACGAGACGAGACTGCATTGAGGTTAGCCGGAGCGCCGAGGAGGAAAAATCTCCCACGCCCACCCTTACTAGAATGGGCAGAAATTCTTCTTACGCAAATGTGCCTGCTAGGCTCCAGACACGGCAGAGACGGAGCCAAAAAAAAAAATTGGCCTCGCAGTCGCCGGTGCTGGTTGGTTGGCGGCCAGGCCGAATAAGCCCCTCCTCCCCCGGTGGCCTCTTTGCAGCAAAGAACCAATGACATGTTGTACTAGCCGGCGAATTGGGTCAATTCTCGAGGCACAATTGTTGCCTGGGCGTTTGCAAGAAAAGCTGCATTCGTAAGACAGCCTCGCATCCCCTTGGTGGACACTGGGCGTTGACTGGTCCAGGGGCATTGGTAGCCAATGGGAGAGTTAAGAAGTACCGTCTATACGGGACGGGAGAGAATAGATGGCGTCAGACCGGAGCACCATATCTGTTTAAGCATGGTAAATTTAGGGGTCATTCAGCTTATTAGCGTGGGCGTTGCGCAGCCTCGCATGACCGCCGAAAGCCTGCTCAGAACCGGTAAGTTTGGGCGCGGATCGGCGGGGTTCCAGATTGGGGCATGTTTTCTTTGCTTTTCTTTCCCTCCCCTCCCAAGGAGAATGACAGGCTGCCATTGAAGAATGCGAATTCCGCCTTGGTGAAGTAGTTTTGTTTTCCTTCTTCACACCCTCTTCGGCGACATTCTTCATCCCCTTTTTGCATACGAGCGCATGGCGACGTTGCAGGAACCAGAACAGGGGTCAGGACATTTGCAGCCTGGAAGTGGTGATTGGCACGTTGCGGTGCAGCCGCGGCTGATTGCCTTCTTCTGCAGGCAAGCCAATTAAAAAAAAAAGAAAAAAAAAAGTTCAATTCGGGGCAGCCGTTGTGGTGGGAATTCAAAGTGTTTTAGTTGCACCATGAACAATAGCAAGATGCTTCGACCTGTGCCACCTCGTAACGGCTTCAAGTTTCACAATACGATTAAAAAAGGTTTTTTTATAAAAATAGAAGATCTCAAATTCAATGGGTGACGGCGGATTCGGTTTCAAAATTTCGTATACGTTACATTCTAAAGCAATGCGTGGATCCGGGATTGACAAGAGCGCCCCGGGCTTCAGCTAGATGCTCGCCCGATCTTGGCGGATGCCTGAGCTGGGCATTCACCGACGGTAGGCTTCGCGGTCGAAGCCGTAATGTTGGAAGTGGCGGTGCTCCGGCACGGCATGACTGAATTCGGAGCCACGGCCGGAACAACTAACTAGTTAGTGTGGCAGGGCTGGTTAGTTTGGTTGGCTCTGCAGACTTGTGCACGGAGCATCGAGTTGGACTCTACGCCGAGTGCTGATGAAGCTCCAGTTGGAAAAAGAGTGAGTCAGCGTCGTCATGTTGACGAAACCCAAGACTGAATTCATCGTAGTCTCGATCCTGCCAAGTGCCACGTGCCGGGGACCTCTTGGAGATGACGACGTAGACGCCAGACGTGTTTTGAAAAGGGTCTGCTGATCATGGTTCACTTGATTGGTGCCTGTGCCTTGTGCCTGGGAGCAGATGGTTGACCTCCTCCTCCTCCTCAGTTCTCAACAGATTTTGCACAAATTTTTAATCGAATATTTTGCTACGAACTGCTCCTATGCCGCGTATTTGTTCCCCTCGTCATCGTTTTGTGACCACGTGCTGATTCTATGAAAGAAATCATGGTCGCGCGCAGCATCAGAGAAAATGCAAGCAGTGGTTTGAAGCGCTCTTGCGCAACTGCAACCCGACACATGTTGACTAGTCTCCATCTGCGGCTAGACGAGATCTACTAACACTCTTGATTCAACTACTAATATCTGGGCAGTTATTATCTTGATGCGTCGTTTTTATACCGTTCAACGGCATAGCCGGCGTTCTTGCTGCATCTCGTCGACGCCACGCGCTCTAATTAAGAAGCAAACATGTTCGACTGCAGTATGCGCCAAGCCAATCAAAGCACTCTGCTTCCAATAGTATTACACAAGGAAAATCTTTTAATCTCAAGGGTCTACTCTTGAATTTAGCTGGCCATTTTCCTTTCAGCCAGCCCACAGAGCCAGCATTGATTAATTACTTTCTGCATTCTCATCTAGATTTGTGCTCATCGCGTGGAAATGGCCTTGGCGTCTAACATTCTCTCACTTCGCTAGCCTTGAGGTCGGCTTTGCCGATCAGCATCGATTTAGAAGCATTGGAATTTTCTACAGAAATTCTACAAAAGTACCAAAGGTGATAAAGAAAAGTTTCAGCTCGGTTTCCTCCGTAGGAGGAACTGCATGTCTGCGTGTGGCTTGAGCACCTCGCTCCATCAACCTCGTCACTGTCATCACCTGGGGCACGACAGTTCACAGAGCGCAGTTCACGGAAATGCACGACTCTAATTCTCTTGCCCTACCATGGACGAGTGCGAGACAAATTGAACAGTCATGTAGCGCAGTCTTCCCAAAAAAGCCAGACGGGCGGGCAGAGAGGAGGTACTATTTATCATTGACCCAAAATACGTACGAGTCGTATTTGTCGCAGGCATCAATAGAAAGAACCCCAATATCTACCTGTTTGAGCACTGGAAGATTGAAAATCGCATAGTCACGTACGACATTGACCAGAGTTTTCTGGGGGGGGAATATGCAGTGTCGTGTACCTGGTCGCTAGGGCGGGCAAGAGTGTCCTAAAGCCGCCAATGGTGCATATTATCATCGCTACAAGCATCATCCAAGCTCAGTGCGATACCAATGTTCTCAACGTCATCGTTGGACTCAGGAAAGGCGATTATGCCGGTCGGTGATTAATAAGTTGCGTGGAAAGATTGACATTACCACAGTGCGCTGGGCTAAGGCTGTTTTGGCTACTCTTCTCATTCGGGGGTTTATTGTCATGTGTTTTCATCAAAGTATTATTCAATTATCCGGCCCTTGCCGTTCACATGTCAAAACTGTTGCGGCGAAATTAGGACCCGTCGTGCCACTCCAACAGTATATGCTCGATAAAGGCACGAGCTAGATACCAAATCGCTTTATTTCTAATAGATATGCCATCATTGGCTAGTAATGGCCTGATCTTCGTACATCCCACTGCGATGCATCATCGCATACGCAACTGTGACTGGTTGGCTTGCTAGTCTGCGACTTTAGATGAACGGATCTGCCCGTTGCAGCCGCCAGTGTATTATTCCGCATTGTAATATTTCCATGTGTTAATGCCTACATTATCTACAGACACGCGACGATGATGATGAAATGACGTTGGGCTTCTCAGGACTATATGATGGTGAGTCCATGTCGGAGTCTTTGCATAGCATTGACTGAACGAATTGCTTTCGGCACGCAGCTGTGTTGCATCTATACCCTGAGCGAAACCATTTTAACAACGCGCTATTCGACCGCTCTTCAGTCAATCTTGGAACAAGCTTATTGTTCAGGCGTTTCAATCAAGCTACGCGATGCCATCACTCAAAACAAATGAGGGCGACAGGAGTCCTTATGACGACGCTTCTTCCGAGAATGTCGTGACGTCTGTGCCTTCAGTCCCAGTGACGGTCGAAAGACGGCCATTCATAGAGGCCGACGACGACGAACGGCTGCCACATCCAGGTAAGTGCCGCAAGTACTAGCAGCTACCGATTCGCCAGACGTTGAACAAAAAAAATCCAAAACTAGGAACTACTAGAGCCAACACTGCACCGTCATACGAACAACCTCACGGTACTACTATTGACAACTGGAGCGAGCAGCACAAGAATTCAACTGTGCGTATTTAGCTGGGCAAAAACCGAGCCTAAGTCGGCTCACATTTTTGGTGCAATGTACTCTGACGTATACGTCTTTTTTTTTTTTTCAGGTACTGCAACAGCACCTCGACTTCTTTGACCGAGTAAGCCAGATAGATTACCTTGCCGCGACAAGTTGGCACTCCACTGACGGTGTCGCATCAGGACAAGGACGGAATCATTTGGCCTTCCGACACCTACATTGGCTTTCGCAGACTAGGATTCAGCATTTGGTTCTCCTTGCTCTCCGTCTTCATCATCCACGTCAACATGTCGTATGCGACGCTCAAAAGCTACATCCCGGACCCCTTTTTTCGCATCAACCTGGACAATATCCACAAGGCCAAGCATGGCAGCGACAGCAATACATATGACACCGAGGGACGGTTTAGCCCGCAAAAGTTTGAAGACATTTTTTCCAAATACTCGACTGACAAGGAGAGCTTGACAGTGGGGGACATCAGCAACCTGCTCAAAGGCCAGCGGCTGCTGTCCGATCCTATCGGGTGGTTTGGTGCTTTTTTCGAGTGTGAGTATGGACTTGTCTTTTCCTTTAAGAATTACAAAGGCTGCTTTTGGAAATGGGAATATTGGACACCAATTATGAATGAAGTGCTAACCGCTATAAGGGGGCGTCACATATCTCATGATCTGGCCCGATGACGGAAGGCTGAAGAAGGAAGATGTCCGTAGGGTATTTGACGGGAGCTTGTTCTACCACATTGCCGCAAAGCGCCAAAGGGCGTCTCGCTCATGAGCGCGCCGCACTATCATGGCGGACAGGCCGGAAAGGTGCTACAACACACTGGTCAGACAAGAGGTTTCTTGTAGGCTGAGCGCCTCATCGCCATCGCGCGCATATGTTGCGGTAGCATCAAGTCCGCAAGGAATGGGCGGAGGAGAAAACAAAGGGGCATTCAACACGGTTTGCGTTTGCAGGGAAAACATTGTACATGAAAGAAGAAAAAAATTCAACATTTGAGTACATTTTCACATTTATAGGGTAAGTGCATGATTTCTCTGCTCCTCCGTAGTTGTGGCGGCGAGGTCCGATTTGCGTGTTAGTAGCTATTCGTCATAACGGTGCTACTAGTTCTTATTTGTCCACCCATTATTCGGTCTAATTTGCAGCCCGTCATCGCGCTTAATGAAAAGCGTTGCATCGAATTCAAGGCAACTGCCTCGGGTGTACTAAAAGTCGCCAGATGTATGGGGTGATTTGGCCAATCAAGACGTCAATGACATCACGAGCTATTTAACCTTCTCCCTGTTGCATGAAGAAGCGCAGCACCTGCATTCAATCTTGCTTTCTCTCGTAGCAGCCTTTTGCTTGATTTAAGGGGAAAAAAAAAAAAAGACCCGACTATTGCGTTTCTCTGGTGTCTACCAAAACTGCATCTCTGCCCAGCGGCTTCTGCCATCGCCCATCATCATCATCATCATCATCATGCCTACAGAGAAGCAATCCTCAAGGTTCAACCACCTGCCTCGCGCAGCAGCCGATGCCCTAAAATGTCCATTCACTGGACAGATTTTGCTTTCGCTGGCTCAGTATAACAAGGGATCCGCGTTTCCAAATAATGAGCGAAAAGAATTCAAGCTGCACGGATTATTACCGCCCAAGATCCAGACGCTCGAGGAGCAAGTCGATCGAGCGTACCAGCAGTACTCTAGCTGTGGCGATGACTTGGCCAAAAATACATTCATGGCTAGCATGAAGGCGCAAAACGAGGTTCTATATTACAAGGTCCGTCGCATGTTTTTTCCTCTTTTTTTTTTTTTTTTGTCTTCTTCTTCTCCATGGCATGGAATGGTAGACGCTCACACAGGTGCGCGCTAGCTGCTCAAAACGCACCTCAAGGAAATGTTTAGCATCATTTACACGCCTACGGAAGGGGACGCCATTCAAAACTATTCTCGGCTTTTTCGAAAACCAGAGGGATGCTTTCTCAATATTCGCGACCAGGATTCGATTGAGCAGAGCTTGGCTGCCAATGACAATGTAGAAGATATCGATTACATTGTCGTCAGTGACGGCGAAGAGGTAGTACACGCAAAAAGTCAAGACGATTCAACGAACCTACTAAGGCATATCCTAGATCTTAGGTATCGGGGATCAAGGTGTCGGTGCAATTCTCATTTCGGCCGCGAAGCTGGCCATTACAACATTGTGTGCCGGCATTCACCCCTCCCGTCAGCTGCCCGTCGTCCTGGACTGCGGTACGAATGTAAAGTTCGCTCACCCTCTCTTGAAAGAGAGCATTTGGGTCTAACAAAGGTTTCTAGAATGAGGAGTTGCTGAGGAATGAACTATATCTCGGTTGCAGGAGCGTCGTGTACGTGGCAAAGAATACGACGACTTTGTGGATAAATTCGTCCAATCCGCTCGCAAACTTTATCCAAATGCCTATATTCACTTGTAGGTCGCTTGAGAATTTACAGCATTTGCATCAATGTTTTATCGTCAACATTTGCTAATTTGTCAAGTGAGGATTTTGGCCTCAAAAATGCCCGGAGAATCCTCGACAGATACCAGTCCGAGATTGCATGTTTCAATGATGATATCCAGGGCACTGGGTGCGTGACCCTGGCTGCTATGCTAGCTGCAATTCAAATCAGCAACGTCGGCATCAACGACGTGCGCGTTGTTATATTCGGCTCGGGGACTGCCGGGATGGGAATAGCGGACCAGCTCGCCGATGCCATTGTCACACAGGCAGACAAGTCTAAAGAAGACGCACGCAAGCAAATTTGGTGAGTCGTGCTGATTCTGCTTCGAAGTCCTCTCTTCTTTTCTTCCATCGCCAGACTCCTCTCTGCATGCGCCTGTACCATGGTCCAAAAGAATCGGAGAACGATTTGCAGCTAAACCAGGGCTAATAATTTGCGGCAAGGTGCATTGATAAATCTGGACTTTTGCTCAAATCACAGAGCAATGATTTAAATCCGGCCCAAGTTCCATTTGCCAGGGACAATGACGAGTGGCCAGCAGCAGACGACAAGAAACACGACTTGCTTTCCGTAATCACGCAAGCCAAGCCGCACGTCTTGATTGGCACATCGACCAAGCCAAACGCCTTTACCAAAGAAATTGTTTGCGAAATGGCAAAGCATGTCGAGCGGCCCATCATCTTTCCCTTGAGCAACCCGACGCGTCTGCATGAAGCCAAGCCCAGCGACCTCTTGCAATGGACCGACGGCAAGGCTCTCGTGGCGACGGGCAGTCCGTTTCCTCCAGTCGAGCACGGGGGCAGGAAATATGACATTGGTCAGTCAAAATCTTGTAGAGAAAAGAAAGAGAAAAAAGGCACAAACATGATACTAACAGCCAACTTTTGTTTTTGTTTTTTTTTCTTAGCTGAATGCAATAATGCAACTTGTTTTCCTGGCATCGGCCTCGGCGCCGTCTTGTCCCGCAGCCGGCTCGTTTCCAAAAAGATGCTGGTCGCGGCCATCGAAGCCCTCCAGGCCAAGTCGCCCGCTCTCGAGGATCCCACACGTGCTCTGCTGCCCGACCTTGAAGACGCGCGCGACGTCAGCGTGGAGATTGCGGCTGGGGTGATTTGCTGCGCGGTGGAGGAGGGTCTCGCGCAGGAAGAGGGCATTCCGAGCGACGGTGAGGAGCTCAGGGAGTGGATTCGTGCACAAATGTGGGATGCTGTTTACCGGCCTCTGGCGAAAGCAGTGAGATGATGTACAAGATTGGGGCTACATTTATTACGTGCGTCTTGATTAGCTGGCAGGAATTCATTCGGTATTCAGCAGACGCTTTCTGTGCTTGGCCAGCTACTAGGATATCAGCAAGAAACTGGCAATCAACCCGATACAAAACACCAAGATAGTGTACGGCTATGAAACATTGTAGCATCCGGCCTGTGGAGTCTACCATAATTGCCACATCTGGTCACCCATGGCAATGAGTCGATTAAAGACCTCGTCTCGAGTCAAAACCGCCGTCATGTGATACTCGCTCCCATCCTCCGTCTCAATAACCAGGCCATCCACAATCTGCTTCTTCAGCGACCACCCAATGACCATTTTACTCGGCCAAGCAAAGCCGCCGACCTTTTTAATCGCCCGTATGTCCGAAATCAAAATAGTCCAAGCCGGCGCGGCGCTGTTGTCGTCCTGCGACCAGCTCAGCGCGGGCGTCGTCGACGTCTCCGTCACGTACGCAAAGCCCTTTTTGCCCTTGTATCGGGCTTCGAAGCGGACAGGGCCAACATTGGGGGACTTTGCGCTTTGCTTAACCACGCCGACCCTCTCCTTTGCGTGGTGGTCTCCGGCGAATGCCTTTACCCGATCGGCCGCCAGCGCTGTCGAGACGCCGCCTTTGACTGTGCCTTTCAGCATGTCCAAGGCTCTACGACCCTTGCCGGGTCGTTTGGTAACCTTCTGCTCACCATCCGATGCGGCTTCTTCTTGGGGTGTGAGGGCATTTTCGCTGGTAGGGCCTACGTCATTTCACCAGTGTTAGCTTTTTCTCCCGTCAGAAGCTTTGGTCAGCATCTGCACTTACCGAGATGCTCTTCCCCTTGTTTCATATGAGGCTTCTTCTTGCCAGCTACCGCGTCTGGGTCTGGTGGCGCGGGAATCGGAGCCTTGTTCTTCTCCCCAATACGCAAAAGGGTAATGGTGAGCTGAGCATTCGTTGGCACGCCTCTGAGGATCGAGTTGCGCAGCTCGACAAAGTGCTGCCATCGTGGATAAGTGTCCTCAAGCATCTGGATCAGACGATCCAGCAACGGCTTGCCGAAAAGAACGAATCCAAGCGCAAATCCAGACATTTTTGTCAGCATATAGGGAGTGGTGTAGAGTGAGGCTAGGACAATGGGCAGTAGAGGCGCCGCGAGTCTGAATTTCGGACGAGACTTGTGGAACGGGGGTGTTGGGTTCAGGGCATTTGCAAAGCGTTCCCACGTATCGACGAGGTCTGTAAGTGCATGCATAAAAGGACGAGTGCGCTGCCATACCATCTTTGAGGCAGGCTGCCGCGTCTCGTTGTGGGCTTTGGTAGGGTCCCCTTCCGCAGCGCTCGCTTTCGCTTCCGAGACTTTTCCTATCAGCTCCTCTGCGCCTGGTGCGAAATTGTCGTCGTTTTTCTCGTCATGGGTCGGGTCCCCGATTGTGGTGCTGAGAGCGACCTGTCCGTAATGTCAGTCTGCCAACATGGTGAGTCGATTCCATGTTGCTGCTTACCGATCCGATTGTGTTGACAAAACTGTGAGCTTCTTGCTCGACAGCCTCACCCGCCACATTTTCTGGCGCACCTGTCAAGGTGTCATCGGTCGCGGCGAACCCTGCGGCAGGCGTCTGCAGATGTCCGGTGCTGGAATCAATGACAGAGACGGGCGCGGGCGGGAACGCTACATTTCGCACTCGGGGCGCCAGTATCAAAGCAATGATGAATAGTACCGTAGTAGGCACTAGCAGGTCTAGAATCCATGCGCACACGTAAAAGAGAAAAAAGGCCAGGGTGCGATTACGCTCATTCCACGAACGCAGGCGGGCGACATGGTTCCAAGCAGAGCATAGTGGTACCACGACTGAGACGTAGCATCGCTCCAATTGAGCACGTAATTTTTCGGGAGAGAACTCTTCTTCATCCGCAATGTTCATATCTAGGTTCGCGAGTGGCGGCTGCTCGATTCGTCGGACTCGGAAGGCTTGCTTATTGAAACGGCGCAAAAGAGCCCACAGATGCTCATTCTCAAGACCCTGCACGATGGGTTGAAGCTTGCTCTTGTCGTCTTCGTTCCATCCCAGGTCCAGCACCTCACTATAGTCGGCCTCGCGGTGATTGAGTCCATATTGCTTGGCGTTGACAGAAGTCTGGTTTGCGAGCGCGTGGCTCTGGGTAGGTTCGGATTCATCAGTAGTGGAACTTGCGGCCGTTTGCTGGTTGAGTAGGTTTTGGTCCCGAGGTGGCGGCTCATCGTGAACCACTAGAGCCGGGGCTCGTGGTACATTTGAATTCGAGGTTTCCATGACTGGTATTAGACGTCCAAGTCTTTAGCATGTAGAATTCGACTATAGAATTATTTTGTAGTTGCAACACGAAATCGTCATGATCCAACGTCATGGATTTACGCCACCCCACTTCCTCCGTGTAGCTCAGGTTCCTGCTCCTTGCGATGCAAGACATCGAATAAGAACCTGTTTATTGGGACTTAAAATGGGGCCGTAACGGTTCCTGTATCCGTACCTAGTATTATCCCGTCATAGGAGCTCTTCTTTTTTACCCTTTGAGGCAAGGCTCACGCAACAAGCGCAGAGATCTACTCGTCCATATTTAGTCGGCTGATGCATCGACGTCTGTGCAGACGCGCGGCTGCTCCTACTCGTAATCAAGCAAATCTGCCTTTGATTATAAACAGAAGTTCAAATAAAGCCATGCCTGGACAATTATTTACAGCGAATATAACACCTTTCAGCGGAAAAGCATCTCTAAAGCAACTTGGCCGAGTATAGGGTGGGTGGTATATTTAGACGCCCACTTGGCGCTAACTGCTAGCATTCCGTAACACTCAGGGGGATAAAGTTTGTCTATGCTTAAAAAGCAGCACATTATCAAATGTAGATAAAAGAGCATTCTCGCATACGCAGCAACAACTGACACTCATTGTATTACCGTGTAGCTCAATTAGGCGGTTTGGATCTTGCCAGTAGCGATTAGGACAGTGTTGAAAATAAGTGGAGATGAAGAACTTTGAGCCTCATTGGCGTCGCGGCTTCACAGCCATCACGGCTTCACGACACGACACGACATAAATGTGGGTTTGGGGAGAAAAATCCGGCCCTTGCATCATCGAGGAAATTCTCCAAGCACGGCGAACATAGGGAGGCTATCTGGATTACGCTTCGCGCATCTTGGACTCGACCTCTAGACGTTTACTGAATCGCGCCCAGCGAATACGGCAACCATCCTACTACCTGCTTACTTTTTTTCCCAGCTCAGCCAAAGCCCATCAGCTCTTGGCGATGTGGTGACATTCTTTTTTTTTTTTTGCTGGCGAATCAGTGTCTGAGACAACTCCCAACAGTGCTCGGCTCAGAAAGCCTAGGTGATGGGTGGGAAGGATGGCGAGGCCGGCGCGTTCGGCTGCGACGGGACAATGAATCGAGCAGGTGACGGCCTGAAAAAAACTTGGTAACAATTCCAAGCATCATCTTATCGATATTGCGTCAATCGGAAGCTCAGTTGACGGACGGCGTGGCTAGCACACAGTTTGCCTGCTATGTAGGATCATCATCTCAGAAACTGATTCGTGCTGCCGCTGCCCGCGTTGCCTCGTCACAGGCAACAACTATCCGCGGTCTGTCATGTACGGCCATCATGTCAATATCCTGCGCATCGCGCCGTCTGAGAAAGAGACAGGGTTGGCATCATAACCGTGGGCGGACAGCCACACACTAGACAAGGGCACCCCGCGCCGGGGAGACGCTGCCGACTTTTTTCATTGACTAACAGAAACCTAGCTGGCTCGTGTAGAGTATTTAAAAGCCTCTGCTGAGTTTTGGGGGCTGAGACACAGCCTGAGCATGGCATTGATGAGCACGCAAGTCATGAAGTGGTGGCCCACAGGAAACTCAAAAAAAGTTTCAATGCTCTGCAGATTTCAACAGCCGTCAAGGTCACGGGCCATTCATTGCCCTCTTTTCCCCAGTAACTTGGGCAGCGCCACCTTTTTTTCGGCAGCTACCGGTGGGCAAGGTATTTTAAATAACTACTGAAATACACCAGAAAAGGCAGTATTTTTTTTTTAATCTTTTCAGTATCCGCAGCTTCCAGAACAAAAAACCGAGTTGCTCCGAAAAGTACTGATACAGCGCCTGAATACGCGAGCCGAGGAAAATTATCTCATCATGAGGGCCCTTACCACCCCACTCAGGGTCCTAGCAGCAATAAGATGTGCTAGTTAAGATGGCAGAATCACAGAAAAAAAAAAATCAAGACGAAACCCGGACGTCCGCCGGGACCGGAGCGCGGCGTTGGCGGGGACTTTTCTACGGACCCAGGGACAACTTGAACCAACCCGACCTAGCCCGTTCGCTACGGACAACCAGACACACACTTCACGCGGTGGAGAGAGAGAGAGAGAGCTTGACAGAGACCCAGGGATCCAATCAGAAGTGTAAGGCGTGGACATGGGGTTTCCATCAGGTCACAGATATGTACGTCGCCGTTATGGAGGAGGGAAAATTCTCTGCCCATCAAGGACCACCAAAAACCAACCCCGCCCTCCCTCCTTCTCCTCTCCTCTCCTCGTAGCTCCGCAGAACCAAGGAGGTATCGGGAGAGGGCAGCGCGTAGCCGCAGGCGGGCAGAGTGAGATTACGACCACGGAGAAGAACATGGGTCCTGGGTCATGGGATCCCACACGTTGACGTAGTTGGTGAGGCATTGTTGGAGAAGAAAGAGACCCTGTAGCCCCAGAAAGGGGAGTCGAGAGGAGAGAGGGGGCAGGAGGAACGGGCAGCGGAGAGCTCGCGTGGGTTGGCTGGTGGTGCTTTTTTTCTTTTCGTTCCCTTCCCTTCTTTCTTTCTCGCTCTCGATTCTTGTTGTGGGAGAGTGATTTTTCCCCTCTTTGTTTCCATCCGGGCAGAACTTTTTTTTTTGTTTCAAGTATCCTTTCCTGTAACGCCTTGCTCTGCGCTTGACCGTTTTGCTCCCACAGGCAGAAAACTTTTTGGCCGCAGAGAGAATAACAAACCACACACACACACACACACACACACACACACGCACGCACACACGCAGACCTTACACTTTGACCCGTTGCCAAAACCTAGTATTGCTTGCCATGGCCAACAACAAGTTTCGTCTCGCCGTGCTCGAGTGCGATGTCCCCTTCCCGGGCGTAGTCGAACTCCGGGGCTCCTACGGGGACATGTTCCGCGACCTGCTCGCCGAGGGCATGCGCGGGCTGCCCGGCGCCGACGCGCAGACGGAGCTCGTGGTGACCAAGTGGGATGTCGTCAGCGCGCATGTGTACCCAGTGTTTGAAGATTTTGACGGGTTGATGATTTCCGGAAGCAGTTGAGTCGGCCCTCCCCCCCCCCTGCTGTTGGCCCTCTCCTCCGCCTTGACGGGTTGACAAGAAGAAAAGAAAAAACAAGCTGACCGGACAGAGCACACGGCGTTTGAAAATAAGCCATGGATCGTGGCGCTCATCGACTACCTCTCAGACTTTTTTAAAAACTCGCGCAAGCCCGTCGTGGGCATCTGCTTCGGACACCAGATTATCGCGCGCACGCTCGGCGGTCGCGTCGAGGTCAGCCCAGGCGGGTGGGAGAATTCGGTGACGCGAATCGACCTAAACGCCACGGGCCAACAGTTTTTCGGCGTACCGTCAATTGTAAGCATACTCCCTTTTCTTTTTCTATTTCGCTCAAACCTGGCGCTGACAATGTTTCCCCTAGCACATGCATCAGACACACCGCGACGCCGTCACGGTGCTGCCGCCCGGCGTCGACAGCATCGGCGGCTCCGCGCGCTGCGGCGTCCACGGCATGTACAGGCCCGGCCGCATCCTGTCGTTCCAGGGCCATCCCGAGTTTGACGAGGAGACCATGACGCTCATCCTCAAGGGGCGGTATTCAATTGGCGTCTTCTCCGAGGACATGTACCGCGACGGCATGAGCCGCGTGGCGTGGCCGCACTGCGGCAAGATGCTGGCGACCAAAGTCTGCGGATTCCTGCTTGATGCGAAGCGAACTGCGTCGTAGAGGAAGGGAGGGCAAAACAGATTCCCCGCGCGGAGGAGGGGGGGGGGATATGATGATGATTGATATTTTGATATTTGTTGTGTTATTGATGCATGGGCATGAAAGCGATGAGTTTACTAGCATTCAAGAAGAACAGAAAAAAACAGGGCCTAGGCGCCTTTAAAAGTAGAAAAACAATTTAAAAAAAAAAGACAATAAAACACATGTACAAGTTACCTTTCGTTACTTGCGCCGGACCTTTTTCTTCCCCATGAGAAAGATAAGAAAACGCCGCCCAACCTTGCTGCTTCCGCCGCGCATAAGTGGGTGGACGGGGGGGTCTGCCCTAGCGAAGCCCGAGATAAGCAAAAAGCGTCTGATTGGTAGCTGAGAATGCGTTACGAAATGAGACGGAAAAAGCACCAAGTAAATAAAAGCCGGGGAAAGAAAAGCTGGAGTAATGGGGTAAAATTTGGGGGTAAAACAAATATTTAATCAATGCCTGGTCCAAAGATTTTGCGTCACTGCGTAAATACCGCGCGGTCTTGCACAGGGGCTGTGCGGTGATGGGTGGCAGCGATGGAACGAGAGGAGGGTAGTTATCAACACAAAACGGCCGTTCATACATAAAAGGCTGTTTGTAACTGAAGGGCCATTTGTACCCTAAAAAGAAATGTCTACTATAGAGTCTAAAGTGCACATGCCCTGGTGCTGCTTTGCCTGCATCCGTGATGAATTTCAGCACTTGGATTAGCCTGGCTTTGGGGGAGAGACAAAACAACTGCGCCGAAACGATGCACCGGACCGAGTGCACCACCAACCAGACAAATGTCTGCGGGTTCTCTCCTTTCTACACCCCCCTGCTTCAACGTTGGAGAAGGAAATAGCAAACATGCTCATAAGAGCAACTCGTAGATTCATCACGTGAAAAAAAAAACTAAATATAGTCTCACATCATAACCATGTTAGCAGCCCGTATAGTCGTACCGCCAGCGCGGATCCAAGAAAAAAAAAAAACGTGGAGAAGCCCTTCCCGCCGTCCGTCCGCCGTCCGTCCCACAGCAGCGGCTCGCGGCACCGGTGCGCCTGCCGACCACTGCTCACCCAAACCAACCTAACACCAAATTATATATTCTTCTCTTCTTTTACTCTTCCCTCTCTTTCTCCTTCTCTCTCTCTCTCTCTCTCTCTCTCTCATCCTCCCCCATTGACATCCTTTAATTTTCCGCCATCCCCACTATACACCCCCCCCCCGCCCCCCCCAAAACATGTCCATCACCACCATCTCGCCCTCCACGGGCCTCCCCATCTTCACCCATCCCGGCATCTCCTCCCCTGCCGCCCTCCTCTCCGCCGCGTCCGCCTCCTTCGCCAGCTACCGCAGAACCACGCTCGCCCAGCGCAAAGCCTGGATCGTCGCCGCGCTCGACTACCTCGCGGGCATCAAGGCGACGCTGGAGGAGGAGCTCACGGCGCAGATGGGACGGCCGGCGGCGTTTGCGGGGGCCGAGATTGAGACGATGCGGAAGCGGGCTGATTATATGCTGGAGAGGGCCGAGGAGGCGCTGGGGGACATAAGAGGGCAGGAGGAAGAGGGTTTCAAGAGGTGGACGAGCCAGGAGCCGGTAGGACCGGTCCTGATTGTTTCGGCGTGGAATGTAAGTATATGGACGTCAGAACACTGTCAATATGCACGGGACTGGGGATTGAGTCATGAATCATATTGCTCAGATGCATGTAAGTAAAACTCGACAAATTATCAACGCTAACAAAAAAAAAAGTTTCCATATCTCATCACAATCAACACCATCGTTCCCGCCCTCCTCGCTGGCTGCCCCGTGCTCCTCAAGCCCTCGCCGCAGACGCCACTCGTTGGTGAACGCTTCCTCGAGGCCTTTACCGCCGCCGGCCTGCCCGCAGGCGTCTTCCAGGTCCTCCACACCGGCAGCGCCGACATCGTGCAGCAGGCCGCGCGGCACCCTGCCGTGGCGCAGGTCTGCTTTACGGGGTCCACGGCCGGCGGCCTGGCGATGAAGAGGGCCACCGTCGACCGCGTCGTCGGGCTGAACCTGGAGCTCGGCGGCAAAGACCCCGCGTACGTCCGCGCAGATGCACATCTCAAGTGGACGGCGGCCAACATTGTTGACGGCGCCGTCTTTAACTCGGGACAGAGCTGCTGCGCGGTGGAGAGGGTGTACGTGCACGAGGACGTGCATGATGCGTTTGTGGCGGAGCTGCAGAAAGAGTTGCAAGGGTGAGTCTTTACTAGATGGTGACGGAGCTAACCAAGGCTGACGGGGATCAGATATAAACTCGGAGACCCGGCGGACAAGGCTACGACTGTTGGCCCTGTGATTTCCGCGGCAGCAGTCAAGGCCATCACCGCACAAGTCGATGACGCCCTAAGCAAGGGCGCTGTAGACGCGACGCCTGCCAACGCCTCGTTCCAGACTCTGCCGTCTCGCGGCAGCTACATCGCCCCTCGTATTCTCACCAATGTCAACCACTACATGGACGTCATGACAGTAGAGACATTTGGGCCCATCATCCCCGTCATGAAGGTAAGCAGTGACGACGAGGCGGTGGCGCTGATGAATGACAGTGAGTACGGCCTGACGGCGAGCATCTGGACGAGGGACGTGGCGCGGGGCGAGGAGATTGGCGAGCAGGTCGAGGCGGGCACCTTGTTCGTGAATCGCTGCGACTGCCCAAATCCGGTACGTTGAAGCGTGCAGAGTCGCAGCACGCACATGCTAACTTGCTGACAGGATCTTGCGTGGGTGGGTTGGAAAAATTCAGGCGTGGGCTGCACCCTGGGGCCTCGTGGGTTTGATGCATTCGTCAAGCTGCGCAGCCATCATGTACGCCTCACGCATGGATAGTTCCATACGTGTAGACATGCCCGTATTCCCTCGTAGGCTCCAGCTTCATTGCAGTCACCGTGCTCCGCTAGATTGTGCTCATGGCGTATTACGGCCATGGCACTTGTCCCTCTGCCCTGCGACTACGTTGTAAGATGAGCAGTAATCATGCTAAATGAATCAATCGCCTCGTCAGGCAAAAGAAATCCACACTTGGCGCTCTTGCATCACTTCAGAGAGTTTCCAGGGGCTCACGTCCTCTGGGGCCTTGCTCCAGATGTGCTCTAGCAGGATCAGCGTCTCCTTCATGTTGCCGAGGCCAATGGTGCCGTGCATGGCCTGCAGGCGCTCCCTCAGGACCCGCTGGGCGTCGGCGTCGGTAGTGCAGGACCCGATGACGATGAGAGGCCAGCACAGGCTGGTGTTGATGCGCAGCGTCGCGGGGAACTGACCCAGCAGGGACAGGGCGTCGGCGACAGCGCCGGCCACGAGGTTCCGGTGGGCCGTGTTGCCGCCGCAGTGCTGGTGCGTGGTTCCGAGGATACTCCAGAGGTAGAGCAACACGCCCTGCTTGAAAACGAGGCCGGCCAGGCGCGAGTATGGGTTGACGGACATGTCGGGGAAAAAGGCCATGATTTGCGACTGGAGCATGCCAAAGGTGATGATGTCGTCGGCTTGCGGCGTCGGCTTCCCGTCCACACGGCTGGCAATGATGCGGTGGCCGAGGTGGTAGACGTGAGGAATCAGCAAGAGGAGCTCGAGCCAGCAGCCCGACAACTGACCGACGTAGCCTTTGGAGATGAGGCTGCGGGCAAGACCTTCGATTCGCGGGCTGAGCTCTGGGGGCGCGCGCTTGGGATCGGTGGACATGATGCTGGTGACGGTCATGTGGATGGCGAACTCGACGAGAAAATCGGGCAGGTCATTTGGAATCTCCGACTTGGGACGGGTCAGCAGCAGGTTGAGCATGGACTCGGAAGCACGCAGGTGGTCAAAGATGGTGCCGTGGACATCGCCTCTGGCCACCTCTGTCAGACAGAGAACCAAGCTGCCGACGGTCAGCGCCAGCGTATTCTCCTCCTTGCCCGCGACGTACTCGCCGACAACGTTGCGAAACATGCGCAGTGAGTCGGTGTAGTAGTGGTGCGCAACCTCAGTGCCGAGGCAGCCGCCACCTCCCTCGGCAGACTGTCGATGAGAGGCGCTCTGAGCGAGGAGTAGCTGGAGGACGAGCGGATTGGCAAAGGCTAGGGGGACGAGCTTGGAGATGAAGGGATTGACGTCGGTGGAGCCGTTGCCCATGCTGTTGGCGGTGCGAGTGAGGTAGTAGCTGAGTAAGTCCGAAGATTCGCGTCCGTGGTCGGGGAGTAGCGAGAGCGGGGACAGCGTGAGGAGCGAGGACGGGTCGGCAGCGGCGGTTGCAGCGCTGAGGCTCATGGTGGAAATTGTGAGGGCCCTCGCGTCGGAGAACATGTCGGGAAAGAGTTCAGCGGCGTGGGAGGGGACCGGCGACACGGGCATGATTGGCGAGGAAGTGTCGCGGACGATTTCGGCGTCGACGGGCTCAACAGCGATCATGTCCAAGTCGGTGTGAGCATGGCTGCTCCCCGAGGAGGAACGCGAATGCGCGCAGTCGCTCGCCGTCGAGTCCCGAAGGGCGGCGGCGGCGGCGGCGATGTCTAAATCCTTGTCCGTGAGAGAGCTGGCCCGTGGCTTGTTTGCAGCCGGTTTCGAGATGGCTGCCGAAGAGGGATTCTTGCCGCGCGTCTGCAGCGTATTGTTGTTCTCGGTCGGCCAGGTGCACTCAAGATGATTCCGTCGACAGCCGCTGCAAAGAGGCTTCTCCTCGTTGCACTTCTTCTTGCGACGGCGGCACGTGAAGCAGCCGGTGCGGCTGCGAATGATGGGCATGGCGCGCATGGTGGAGGCGGAGGCGGAAGGGCGGGAGTCGGGCGTGGTTTGGAGGGCAGCTCTACGGGTTGGGTATGACGCCGCAGCCAGAGGGGCATGTGTTAGCAACGCATTCTTTGGGAGATGTGTGTTGAAGAGCCGTTGATGGTTTTGAGTATAAAAAGTGTGTGACAGAGGAAAAAGGAAAAGAAGGAGTTATGGAAGCCTTGGAAGATGGGGGAAGATGGAGCTGGGCAGCGGGAGAAGGAAAAGAAGCGGGGAAGATTATGCCAGGTGCAGCGGCCACATCTTTTTTAGTGGTCAAGAGGCGTTTTTGGTCAAATTAGGCGATTAGTAGAAGACGTTTTTAATGCATTTTTTAGACATATTTAAGGCCTCGCGTCAACAGTTTAGTGGGTTTCTAGGCAATTCTTCAGCGCCCCTGCCCCATATGGTCCCTTGTTAGGTAGCAGTGGCGTGTGTACTTGGCAGGGCGTGTGCGTTTGGCCTGACTTGACGGACATGAGGCTGAGCTGCAGATGTAGATTGTAACAGGCAGAGCAAAAGGTTCAACGAGAAAGCCGAGTCACAAAGCAAGGTGTAGATGGATAGAAGGTGACAAATAAATTGTTTAGGTCATCAGTCCGAACAGTAATCAACGACGTCGACAACATCGCTCACGGCCTATATCAAACCTCCAGCATCAATACCTAGGTAAATTACTGATAGTAGCAGGTAGGGCGAGAAGGGGTAGTAGATAGGCCGATGGTGCTGCAAAGGGCATCAAACAGGCGAGAAACAATCCGCCCCTGTAAACAGTTTACTTCCTCATTTGTTAATTTAGCCGTCACACCCAATAGAAACATGCCTATCCCACCTCTCATCAGCCGTTTCCTAATCATGACAATAGAGTTCATCGAGGGGTTACCCTTCTCCGCCGCAGTGGTCGAGCCGGTTGTCGGCATCGGTTTAATGGCGGCCGACGTCAATGAATGGGGCTGCTCAAACCGGGCATTCCGATTAATAAACTCACATTACACAACCCCTAGATTCAGGGTTCGCATCTCAATCGCCGAATGCTTCAAGCATGCAAAGCTTATTTCCCACGGGCTGCAGCATCTATAGTCACAAGCAAAAGCAATATTTCATCTTGCATCTGGTGAGTTGAATCTAGGAAAAAAATCATAGATCACGGGATGGACTCGAGATACCAAAAAAAACGTGGCAGCGCGCACCGAAGTTTAGCGTCATCAGCCCCAGGTCCCCCAGTTTCCAGCGCGGTTCCATCTGTGATTGGGCCACGCTCGTTAGACTCAACTCCGACGCCCCTCGGCATTTTACACCTGTCGCTGTCTAGCCATGCCTGATGGCAAGTTTCATCCCTACCATGCGGCCGCGCATCGTGGTCCAGATGCCTGATCAACTCGTTCAACTAGTCATGATCCCAGTCCCACGCATCGCATCGATCGTCTTGCCGAGACACGACAAGACTACCCGTTTGCCGTCCTCCCTGGACCCATCATCAGCTCCTGGGCAGGCAACAAGCAACATGTCCCAGCGTGACAAGTCTGCTCAGCTCCTGACAAAAAAAGTAATAAAACATGTATGCATGCTATGCTCATGCTCTATATATATATATATATA
>JARJPL010000865.1:0-12369 GCA_030782805.1 Aschersonia sp. MBC 622
ATATATTATTATGATAATATAGTATTTAATCTCTATTATACCCTGGTTATTAGACTTACTTCGGTACTTGAGTCTATAGTAGAGCTTTTTATTATTTCATATAAAACTACTATTTTTTGCTGATTCCTTTTATAATTTGCTTATGTAACTGTGCTGCGTAGATTTCTGTTTTATATTGTCAGGTCGTACAAATTTCTTTTTGGCTACTTAGATGGTCACGTTTTATTGGTTACCCACTTGAGATACGATATCCTTCTCGAAAATTTCAACTCAATGTCTGACATAGAAAAAAAAAAATGGCAGCCATCTCACCAGCTGGCTATCTACGGCGAGGGTAGGCATCTTCTGCAAATCGAAACAGCAAGACCTGTCCCCCCATACAACCAACCACCATCACACGACCCTGCACCAGCCACGTAAACTCTTCCTCTGACTCTTCCTCTGACTCTTCCTCTGTCACTTTCAAGCTCTCCGGCAAGGCGATAACATGGTTGTTCCAGATGACTGACCCATTGTGCACGCCGCTCTGCGGCAAATACCATCCGCCCCTGTCCGCCGTCTCGTTGTCCTCCTTCTCCCCCTTCTCATCGACGTCGCTGTCGTGTTCTATGGCGTTTTTGTCCACATCCACACATATCGGCCCATGCTCCGTGAACGCTATGCCTGGATAGTTTTCTGTATCAAAACGAATCCTCCGGAATGACACGTCGTACCCATTTGACGAGGCAAACAGCCGGACAATCTTGAGCCGTAGACGCGCCGACCTGTCATTCTCCAAGGCCCAGACAGCGATTGAACCGTTTTCACTGACCGTGATCACCTTGTTGCCGTCATCCGAATAGACTGCACCGGTTATCGTTGCGTCTGCCCTTTCACCCGTGTGTTCTGGACTTTTTGTGCCACCGTCGCCGTCACGCCGCCAGATCCGGAGGCGCCTGTCGTTACCCCCTGCCGCCAAGCATTTCCCGTCGGGTGAAAATGCCACGCAGAAGACATTCAGCTTCGTGACCTTGGCATCGAATGTGTTTTGTGGACGGATAGTCTCAGTGCTGCTACTGCTGCCTCCCACCACTGCCGATTTGGCCTTGAAGACACGCACCTTGCCGTCCTCGCACGCCGTCGCCACCAGCCGGCCATACCGGTCAAAAACGGCGTCCCGCGGCCAGCCGCCGTGCTTGAAACGATATCTCGGCACTAGTGGCCCCCATGCTGCGTTCCGGACTGAGATGCTCGAAAATCCCAAACGAAGGCGGCGCGGTCGCTCGCAGCTGTCACCAGCAGCTTGCCGTTGGGCGAGAACGTCATGACCAGGACTTCTGCTGAGTGGCCATTGGTCTTGGCGCTACAGCCCAGTTGTGCGCCTGTCGTCGTTTCCCACAAGCAGATCATGCCGTCGTAGGAGGCTGTTGCGACCACTTCGTCATCCGGTGAAATGGCCACGCAGCAGACGCCTGATAAATGGCCCTGGAGCAGTACACTGCCCATGGCGGAGGAAGTATCTGCATGTGCGTTGGCGGCTAGGATGGCTGGGTCGATACCCTCGACGGTGTGGTGGGTGCTAGCGTCAATGTCCCAGATGCAGAGTTTGTAGTCCTCGGACGACGATGCTAGCAACCAAGAGGCCGAGGAGTTGGTTCTCGAATCTAAATGCGGTGCAGACGCAACTGCCAGAACTGCTCGAGTGTGCCCGTGGAGAATGCGGTCCGGCCAAATCCGCGTTTCGGGCTCGCTCTGAGGATATGTTTCACTGTCGTCACCCTCTCCGGAGTTCCCCCAATTACCCGGAGACTTGTGTCTCCAGATGGCAATTTTGGTGTCGTCTGAACCTGTGGCGATACAGGACCCGTCAGGCGAGAACGTCACGCTGGTGACGGAGCGCCTGTGGTGCGCCAGGACGGCCACCGTCTTGCGTGTCCGCATGTCCCAGACGCGAGCTGTCCTGTCGATCGAACCTGAGACCAGAAATCTTGAGTCTGGGGAAAAGGCGAGGGAAGATATGTTGCATGTATGCCCTTCTTGTACCGATTTTTCGTCTGGATTGCTTATTGGACTTTCGACTGATTCTTTGGAGAGCTCTTCTTGACGCACTTCTATTGCGTCCAGCTCTTGTTCGTCCTTTCGCAGACTACTCTCTGCATTTTCAGCTGATGTATCTTGTGATTTATCCGGCTTTACGACTGCGTTTGCTGGGGGTTTCGTTGGTTCTCCTGGCTCTTCCTCTTGGCCTTTTGGGTTTGACTTATTCTTATGTTCTTGTAGGAAATCTTTCGAGCTCGGGCTTCGCATTGGAAGTGTGTAGCTGTCCTCTTTGCTTGTCCCGGTGCGCCAGATGCGGATGGATGCGCCTTCGGTTGACGCAATGAGCTTTCCGTCGGGCGAAAACGCAACGTATTCTGTGTACGATTCGCTGTAAAGAACCCCTCCGTGTCTTGTAACGGGCTTTAGCGACAGATCCCCCCAGACGATAAGACCGCTTGATGTAGCTGCAGCCAGCTTGTCTGCATTTGGGGACAGCGCAATGTGCTCCAAAAACTCTGTAAGGCCCTCAATAGTGATGACGAGTTTCCCCGAAGACACATCCCACGCCTTTATCGACTGACCGGTAAAGGCCACCAGGAGAGTGGGCAGTTTTTGTTTCCGGCTGCCGGGCTCAAGACATGGTGATGACATGGCCACGCCGCAAATGAAGTGGCGCGGGCCGGAGCCCTCGAAATCATCAAACCACAGTTGCAAGTTTCCTGTCCGCGCATCCCATAGGCGCACAATTCCGTCGCACGAGGCTGAAGCTACCAGCCTGCCATCAGGCGAGAAACAGCAGCGCCGGGACCAGAGGCCATGATCAATGGTATGCAAACAGCTGGCCGAGGCGTCCGTATGTTGGACCCTCGGAGGCGTTTCGATCCATGGGAATCGCACCGGCATCAAGCAGCTTCTCAGGTTGGGCAAGTCAGCAGCGAAGAGCAGCGAATTGTCGAGTTCGTCCAAGGTGACTTCTTTGGAAGCTTCTTCTGAAGACCTTAACCTGAGCTGGCATCTCTGCAGGACTATAATGACTTCTCGAATGATTTGGGCTGGCGTGCTGCTACGTGCAGGGACATTTTGATGGCCATGTTGGGGAGGCAGCCGCATGTCATCCCTAGAAGTAATCGTGGCGTGAAGTTGACGCATCATAGACAGACATCTCAGGAAAGTACTACTACTCGAGCCTAATAGAGACAGCCACTCCTCCAAGTGCGCGGTTAGCAGCTGAACGGCCATTTTAACGACACTTTGGTTGTCTTTGCTGCACGGCTCTGACAAGTGTCTGATCCACATGAGAACAATATAGTCGATCCTGCCAATGTTGTAATGAGAAGAGTTGGATTGGTTACGGTTGCCCAACACATCAGGGCTACGCCTGAGCTTCCTGAGGAGGATAGTGAGACACCAATGAGCAATCTTGGTGTGGATTGACGGCTCCCCAACCCTGGACAGACGGTGTAGATTCTGTCTAACGTAATCTCGGGCCGATAGGTGAGTAAAGTGCACTATGCCGTCGTCCGAGATTTTCAGAAAGGACGGCAGCAGCGTCTTGACCAACACTGGCAACTCGACTGCAGGAGGCAGTCCGCTCAAAGCAACAAGTTCCCGCACCGTCAACGGCTGGTATGCCGCAGTCGCAGTCTCCAGCACATTCTTACAGTACGTCACGTCGTTCTGTGTAATAGGAGAGGATCCTCTTAGCGACAAGACACCATTCAAGGAAGGCAGTAGTTCTGCATCATAAAATCCCGCAACCGTCTTATTCCGCATGGCGAGCTGGCCGAGCATCGTGGCCGCGTTCCATGGCAATGTTGATGCCTGCACAATGCTCAAGAGTGCCAGCTTCGTCCACAAGAAGTTGTTGAGCGCCGCCTGCTCAAGCATGTGCATTAAGCTCTTACGGACGAAGCTATTGTTGTAGTATCCCCCCAACTCACAGCTGCTGCTGATGTTGACCAACCTATCGGCCGCATAGTCGCGGACAATGTTGACAATGTTGGGGGCCTTTTTAGCGTCCAGTTCTGTGTCGAGGTCCAGCAGCTGATACTGCAACTTGGAATCGTACATTTCAAGCATCTCGCGCTTGCAAGCATCCCAGCGTGCATGATCGGCGGACAAGATCCATTTCACCTTGCTTGACAGCTCAACCGTTGTGGCCACGAGGCCCAAGAGCCGCACAAAGTCGCTTTCTTCATCCTGAGAATATGCTTCTTGCTTCTCTGGTTCGATCCCTTCGTCAATCCCATCGAGGACAAAGTACGTTGGCTGGAACTGCTCACTTTGCACCATGCGACACAGAAGCATTGACATGGCCGTAAAGTCGCCTGGTGCGTCAAAGTCGATGCGCCTGTTGTCCTTGTGGCCCGCATATCTGATTGTACACAGTTTTTTGAGATGGTCACAAAGATCGGGCTGGCTGAGAATCAAGTTGTAGATCAAGTCTTTGACCGCATACAACGCGGAGTCGTCCCCGTACCGCCGCCGCCTGCCACTTTCACGGAAAGAAAAGGCGACATGATGTCCACAGAAGCCAAACATCGATTTATTACTGGTACGTTGGTAACTTTGAACGATGGCCCGCAGTAACATAGTCTTTCCGGCACCCGGCCTGCTGAGGATCCAGAGGATGCGCCGTTCTTTCTGTGCTCCTCCCTCGTCAAAGTTCCTTTGTAGAAAGTCCTCGCAGACCTGCGTGCGGGATACCAGAGCCAAGAACCGCTTCAGGATATCACTGTTCTCCAAGGTGGTCTGCGGCGCCGGATTTGCATCGGCAAGGCCTAATTCGGACAGCTGCTGCTGAAGATTCATTTTCAATGCCGCGTCTTTTGTGTGGACGGCCTTAAGCAGCGTCCGGGAACTTGCATCTCGTGAATTTGGGTTTTGCAAACTCGAAACAGCTTTCGGTCTGTAATCAGAGCTCTGGTAAGAAGGCCAGCCGCCCGTCTCTCGCGCGGCGGCGTCTTTGTTTCTCGCCTTCTTCGTCTCATAAACTAGCGCAGAGCTAATCGCGGAATTACCCACAGGTTCTTGGTCGACTGGCGGTTGCCTTGACGCTGTCTCGGTAGCAAGTTGTTTGGCATTCTCAGTGGCAGACGACGAGGGCGGTATTGCGGACAGAGCCTCAGGTGGCGTGGACGCTTTCCCCGACAGGTTCCGTCTGCGACTTGTTGAAAGCTGCTCTGGATAGGGATAGTACCTACTTTTTCTTTGACTTTCCATAAGCCGACGCCTGAAATACATTGAGAAATGAGAGAACAGCAATGAAAGCCAGAACCACAGTGTAGGTGATTCCTCCACTAACAAGGCGGCAGCACTGTGATAATATGCACCTTTGTACCTTGTGGCCCTTCACGACGGTTGAGATTTGTGCTCTCTGCATATTTGCCGGTGCCCTGGATGGTATATATATTGTGTCAACAATGGGCAAGGTTTTGGAGAACAGGGCTACAGTGCACCATTGAAAAAGACTTTGGCACAGTTGCTCGCTCATTGGCACCAAAGCACTTGAATTGGTGATTTGCACCACGTCACACCAAAACATGACATCTTTAAGCGCTGAAATCTCTACAAATAGAGGTCAAGCTAAAATGATATATACGTGTATGCTAGTAGATAATTAGTTGGTATTTATTCTTATACTTTTTACGCGTAATAAAGAGGCATACTTATTAACGAATACCTGGCGTTTAAAGCGGCCGTCTTTTAGTGCCCTGTAGTGCCTTGACGCCCTGTGTGTCATGGAGAGAGAGTGTGTGATGTACCTATTGTGGAAGATGTGGGTGACCACTAAGGGTGCCTACAGTGGGTGTATGTACGCTGTGGATGCCTGCCTGACACTGTGGTTCCCTGTATTAATTAGCGCCCCGAGGTGACTTGTGTGATTGCCGGGCTTTACCTATCTCAACACCAACACAGGCGCCGCCACAGGGCGTCACAGGCACCGAATCACGACATGATTAAACGCTTGTATCTCAATAAATAGAGCCTTAACTAAGAAGTAGAAATGTGGAATGTCACATCTACAGAGAAGCGAAACAGCGTCGCGCCCAGCGTCCAGTCCTCCGGCGGCGCCGCTGGGCAGAGGTCATGGCTCGGCTCAGCGGCACCAAGGAGGTGGCACGAAAAAAATTTACGTCGTATAGCGACTACGGACTGTCGTCACCCAAGTGAGATGCCAAAAACTCCAAGAAATCGAGCCTTACCAAGGACAGAGCTCCCAACGCCGTCCTTTGGCAGGTGTCGGAAAATAAGCTTGTCAAACGCGGAATAACGCCCGAAATACGTGTTGCGGCCCTCTTCACAAGACCCGGGCCATTATATAGTATCTAACGTGCTGTGATAAAGGTTGTAGCATACGCGAGCGGTGCTAGCCAGACAGCACATCGAGTCCCGCGCCGCCTTGACTATGATGGCAACGACAGCATCAAGTGGGCTGTGGTGGCGCTCCCCTCGAGATCGACCGCTATCATGCTAAAGGCCTTGTCATTGTCAAAGATGTCAATCCTGTCAACATAGGGCAGCTCGTAAATCCCAAGGACAAGACGAACCTGAATCTGCAGTGGCTGAATAATTGGGATTGAGTCGAGACTTTTCTCTACCGGCCATATCATTCAATAAAAGATGACAGGGAGGCAGCTTGGCAGTTGGCAGTTGGCGTCTCTGGCTATACCTCGATCGAGTGATGAGCCTGCCATTGGTAATTGCAGCCAGATGCTTCCAGATCGCAGTGACGAAATCACGAGAGCGCCGACGACGAGCTAAGAATCAAGAAAAGGCGTGACTTTGATCGAGTTGCATCCGCCAAGGGCTGTCATCGGATCGGTACACCATAAGTACCAATACTAGGACAGTCGTCGTCGCCCAATATTGCAGCTTATGGGCGCCACTTTGCGGGGTGGCGTGGCGTCCCGCAAGTCGATTGCCGTCTTAATTGCGAGCTGTACGGATAACGACAAAATTCTGCAAAGTCGAAATGGAAATCTTGGCGACGGCAGTTGAGAAGTGTGTTGTATTTGCTGGACGATACACCACGATGAAGCACCGGCGTGACTGCCACGCTTACTTATTGACTGGCTGGCAGACTATTCTTTCCCAGAGAGAGAGAGAGAGAGAGAGAGAGAGAGAGAGCAAAAAGGAAGCAAATCAGATGGCACATATTAATATCGGGCCACTGATCAGTTCTGGAGCTCAAACAAGGTTCTCTCCACAGTGGAGGCAGGGCATCCGCACTTGCACCACCAGGTCATCAACTAATTCGCCATGTTTGGCCAATCTATACCCTGTATGTATGCAACTTATAGGTAATTATAGGCTATAGCTAGCAAGGGCCCATCAAGTTCCTTTGGTGTCATGGATGTGCCGCTTTTTATAATCCATCAATATGAGTTAGTTACGGCTCTTGTCTGCTCCCCACTCATGGGGGCAGTCAGCACTTGGGCCGGCACTGCGGCAGTCGCTGGATAAATAGGTACTCTGCCCTGCCCCTTTGGAATGGCAACATAAGATTGTGTAGCAATCATGCCGATTCAGCCTCTTCAGTCTTGTTATTAGCCAAGGACAAGTCGCTTCTTCTTTCTGGCAGCGAGCCCATTTTCCGCCTGATCAGCTGGTCTATTCAGGGCGCGCCAGCCGCATCACCGGGAATATGAACTCGCAAGCCATCTCCGAAAAGGTGTCAGCCACAGGCGCTGCCGCTCGCGACCAAGATTCTTCATCAGTCGAGGCGTCGTCTGCATCACCACCATCATCATCCTTGGAATTACGAAAAGCGCGCGACGACTTGCGCCGCTTTGAGCAGAACCACCGAAACGACCCGAACCTGCCGCCCGAGAAGCTCGCCGCCGTCCACGATGCGCTCGCCCACAACAATGCCAGGGAAATCGCCGAGACGGATGCGCTCCTTAGCGAAAACTCGCCGTACGAGGAGGTGCGCGCGGCGGTCCGCAACACCGATGGCGGCGAGGTCGCAAATACGCTCCGCGCCTGGATCCTGGGCATGATTTTCGTCACCATTGGCGCGGGCCTCAACATGTTTCTGAGCATGAGGTACGAGCACCATTTTATCCCCGCCCCGGCGCGGCGCAACAAGGTCCTCTTGCTAACAATGGTCCCCTTCTGCCGAGGATATTAGGAGCCCTGCGATTGCTTTTCAGGCCATCATCATTCAGCTTCTCGTCTACCCGATTGGTTGCTTCTGGGCGCGGGTGGTGCCGATGCGCAAATTCCGTACCTTTGGCGTCGAATGGACGTTCAACACGGGACCCTTCACCATCAAGGAGCACACCGTCATCACCCTCATGGCCAATGTCTCGTTTGGCTACGCCTACAGCACCGACGCGCTGCTCGCGCTGCAGGGGAAGCCGTTTTACGACAAGAACCTCGGCTGGGGCTTCTCGCTGCTCTTCGCCCTGAGCTCGCAGCTCATTGGCATCTCGTTTGCGGGCGTCTTTCGCCGTTTCCTCGTCTGGCCGGCGGCGATGCTGTGGCCGGCGCAATTCTCCAGCACCACGCTCTTCTATGCGCTCCACGATCGGAGCAGCAAGGGAGCCACAAACGCGAATGGGTGGCAGATTAGCAGATACAGCTGGTTCTGTCTGGCGGGTTTGGCCATGTTTGTGTACTACTGGTTTCCTGCCGTCATCTTTCAGGGACTGGCCGTTTTTTCATTTCCAACCTGGATCAGGCCCGAAAACGTCGTCGTCAACCAGCTATTTGGAGGATATTCTGGGCTGTCTCTGCTTCCCATCACATTCGACTGGACCTATGTCACTGCGTACCTCGGCAACCCGCTTCTCGCGCCGACGCTCTCTCATGTCAATACGCTAGTCGGCCTGTTTTGCTTCATGGTCCTGCCCATCATCGGCATCACCTACAGCGGGGCGCTATGGTCAAAATATCTGCCCATGGTCACGTCGCAAGTGTACGACAATACCCAACAAGCCTACCAGGTGAACAAGATTCTCGGCCCCGGCTTCGCGTTTGACGAGAAGAACTACAAAGAGTACTCGCCCTTGTTTCTGACACCTGCGCTGGCACTCAACTATGGCCTGTCCTTTGCGGCACTTATTTCTACCCTTGTGCATACGGGTCTGTTCCACGGCAAGGAAATCTGGCATCGATTTCGCTCGTCACGCAATCAGGAGCCAGATGTTCACCTGAAGCTCATGAAGAAATATGAAGAGGCTCCTGATTGGTGGTACGGAGCGCTCTTCTTGGTCTCGCTCGCGTTGGGCTTGGCAACCACGTTGGCCTACGACTCACAGCTCCCATGGTGGGCATTCTTGGTCTCGCTTTTCCTGGCGCTGATCTTTATGATCCCTAGCTCCATGATTCTGGCCGTGTCCAACATTGCCATTAGCTTGAATGTCCTCTCTGCTTTCTTGGCAGGCTTCATGATTCCGGGGAGGCCTATTGGAGTCATGATCTTCAAAGTCTTTAGCGTCATCACTCTCGGCCAGGCGCAGACATACTCGAGTGATTTGAAACTTGGCCACTACATGAAGATTCCTCCCAAGGTGACTTTTTGGTGTCAGGTTATTCCCACCATATGGGCCGTATTTGTGCAGATTGCCGTCATGAATTGGACGCTCGGGCACATTGAAAATGCCTGCGACAACAAGCAAAAGGACCACTTCACCTGCCCCAACGGCCGCGCATTCTTCTCCTCCAGCATCGTATGGGGCGTCATTGGCCCGCGGCGCATGTTTGGCGTCGGTGGCATGTACAGCCATTTTAACTGGTTCTGGCTCGGCGGCGCCGCGCTCCCCGTCGTCTTTTACCTCCTCATCAACAAGGCCGGCATCAAGTTCTTTCGCCATTTCAACACGCCCATCATGTTTGGGTCAATGGCCTGGCTTCCACCAGCCACACCGCTCAGTTTCTCTTCCTGGGCTATTGTCGGCCTCGTATTCAACAAATGGATTCACGACCGCTTCAACGGTTGGTGGTCGACCTACAACTACATTACAGCATCAGCTCTCGACGCAGGCTTGATATTGAGCACCGTCATTATATTCTTTGCCATCACATTCCCGGGAGTTCCCATCCCACAGTGGTGGGGCAACGTCGCCGTAGCAAATACCCTTGATGCCTCTTATGCTGCGATACTCGAAATGGTGCCAAAGAATGGCACATTTGGACCAGAGACGTGGTAATCTCGACAGATGCCACATTTCCAACGAATATTTAATGCACATGTTTCGAATACACAAGTTCAGATACACAAATTCTAAATACACAAATTTCGAATACACAAATTCGAATATACAAATATCAATTATACACATATTCAATACATACGATTCCTGTATGGACAAAGACATGGTACACCTTCGACGTAGCATCAACTTGACCATCGCCGCACGCCACATGCTCTAAACATGTACGGGCTTTCCGACCTGGGGCGACTTATCTATGCTACATGTTCTGTTGCACTGAGCCCCCGCTGGCAAAAGATTGTAAAGCATCTCGATCCACTGCACATTCTGAAAGGCCTCGCCGCCTTCGCGCATCTGACCCGTCCACACACCCCCGTCGCTCCACGCATTGAGCAAGACGTAGCTGGGGTCGCGCGGCGCCTGAAACGTCTGCGTGTGGCTCTGCACGCCGTCGACGCTAAACGTGGTGCGGCCCGGCGTCCAGTCGAGGCGGTGCGTGATCCAGTCAGACCAGCAGCGGCCGTTGGGCAGCGTGGCGGCGTACGCGGCGCCCGCGATCAAGGTGCCGTCCTCGAGGTACGACGGCTGGTTGGTGTAGTGGATCGCCGTGGCGGCCGACTCGCGCGTCAGCATCTCGACATCGCTCTCCTGCACGTCGCGGAGGCGCTTGGCGCCCAAGTAGGTAAAGACGGAGGTGCACGCGCCGGGCGAGCCGTGGGTGCGGGCGAGCATCCGGACGGAGGCGTGGTCGAGCTTGTGGATGGATTGGAGCTCGGCGGCGGTCTGGAAGCCGGGCAAGCGCGAGGTGCGCATTGTCAGAAAGGTGTCATGTCTCTGGTGGCCGCGGCGGCCGCCCTGGTTGTGCTCAATGTACAGGTTATTGTACGTCACAACCATGGGAAACGTCTTGTTGGCGTTGGTCCAGTGCTGAGGGGCCCAGAAGTCGGTAAACGTGTGGCTCCAGTCAAACAGAGAGCACGTCACATTGGCGTCGAGGTTCCCGTCGACCTCTCGAATGATTGGGGGTACGCCGGCGCAGCGCGACAGAGAGCGAAAGTCCCAGAACCCATGGTTTTGGTAGTAGGTTGGAAAGCGGCCGTCGGTTACGTAGCAATCGCATTGAGAGTCGTCGACGACTTGAGTGGAAGCCAGGTTGACAATGGCCGCTAGAACGGAGACGAGGGAAATGGTAAACACTGGCATGGTCGAGATGCCGAGATCGGTATCGGATGCAACTCTCCATGATCTGGCAATCTGCTGGCATTTTGTACCCGTACGCAAGGTATGTTGCCGAGTTTGAAATAGGCGATCGCAATTCTCGTCCCTGGTCGGTTTGTCAAGAAATCAAGTTGACAGCTCATTTGCAACCAATTGTTGGAAAAAATTTCAAGTGGTGGTGATATCAGCACTTTGGTTTCCAAGGATTAGACAGCGTGCCATGCACCAGGGATCCTAGCAGTAATTTACGCGCGACTGCATAGACACGGGTGACAGTATGGCCACGACGAGCACATCGCCTAAATCATTGACTTTTGTGAGATGGTTTTCCGCGGGCAAGGAAATTGTCAACATACACAGCATTATATCATAACTTGTGGCGATGGCATGCTATTGATAATATTGGCATAGACTATGATGCGATTCGCCACGCAAATCTCCGACAATACGATTGAAAAAATACCAGAGTCGTACTGTTCAATCTAATTTCATTGTTGTCATGACAATATTTCCGGATTGAAAGGTTTACTGGGTGTTTTGATCCTTGTATATGCGGCTCGATGGAAATAGCAAGTCCCGACGAGACAATATATCTGGGGCAATTGCCAATTAATGTCGGAGAAAATTATTATTTACATGGTCAGCTTTTGTACGCGGTGGTGCGGGACCAGATAAGCTTTGCAGCAGTGCAATCCTTAACCGGGGTCTGTTATTAACCGTAGTCTATAACTGTTACCAATAGTTGCAGCCTTGCGGCTATTAGAAAACCACAGGTCACTCAGCAAGCTCACAAACCAACCACCATCAGGGTGTATGGAACATTGGCTAGTAGGACACAATCATAATTTTCATTATTATTATTATTATTATTATTATATGGTTTTTATTTCTACAGTTGGCCATGCTTGCGATGTGGTGATGATGGTGGTTCTTCTCGGATTGAGCTAGTTTTGCAGGCACCAGAACTTGGCAT
>JARJPL010000869.1:0-19620 GCA_030782805.1 Aschersonia sp. MBC 622
ATGTATACTATAGGCTGGTATAAAAGAACAGGGGATAGACTATCCTATTAGCTGTGTTAGAGGAGTAAGCAGGTCACTTACAGGGGTTTCAGCTTATCAATCCACTCTGATCCGCGGGTACTTCATTTGACTACCTAATTATACTATAATATAAGTACTAGCAGTTCTAAGAGGTATAGCCGGCTTTAGCTTATTAACATCGCGAGCTTTAAGAGGGCTTCGCTAGCTATAGGTGCGTACTTCGCTAGCCATAGGTGCCAGTGCGTACTTCGCTAGCCACAGTTGCGTACTTCGCTAGCTCTAAAACTTTGATAGGCGAGGTAATTTATTAATTTTCTTTAGTTAATATAATTATGGTGTGATGGAGGCGTAAAAGTGTCGCCGCTACGAAATCTCTGGCGAGAGCTGCCGTAAGCTGCGTGTATCCATGCTAAGTCTGAGAAAAGTGGGTTGAGTGACCTCTCTGCTCCTTTATTAACACTGCGAAAGGGATAAGTCGCGAGCTGTGCATCTTAGTATTGATATGCATGTCTTGCAATAACAGTGATGTAATCAGCAACCCAGATGAACTCATAGCAAGTGGGGATCTGCAGCTGATCAATATAACGCGAGGAAATAAAAGCACATAACTAGCACATTTTACAGCAAGAAGTCCAGAAAAAAAATGACGATCAAACGATGTGACCTTACATGGACTTGTTGCGACATAATCCGTATAGACACAGGGCTGGACAGCACGGAAAGTAAAAACTTTTCTCTTTTTGCGGAAACGATTGTCTCGGCTGTGCCGATTTGTAGGCATTCCAGCGGGGCCATTGTTTACTTTCCGTAATGAATATGTTATATATATGAGCTGCTGTCTTAGTTGCGCGAGCCACAGTCGTATATGCGAGCTGCCAATTTTTGAGCTGAACTGTAACATGCATAACAGCTGGCTATCCATCCTAATTGACTGACAAACAATGGAATAGGAGAACATGTGTCCATAATATTTAACGTGTATCAGGATTCGATAGAGGTTGTGCCCTTGTATCGCAGCTCCAGCCTTCCTAACATCGACACACATATCGTAATTTTCCATTTGGTAAATCATCTGCTCCCAAAACATATTTTTTCAATACTCAATTGACGCTCAAAACAGTGGACGAGGTCGATTATTTCTGTTTGAAAATGGCAATGTCTGCATTTCCGAACATGCCTTCTTCGCGTCCGACATGGTACGAGTTCCGGTCTTCGGAGGGATTCATCACCGTCGTCGTCGCTCTGGCTGCTTTCACGGTATAGTCATATCGATCTAATTCGATGAATACTTTCACTGACTACTAATGTTAGGACAATTTTCTTTACGGACTGGTAGGTTTGCAAAAGTCAATTCGACGCAAGGTCTGACTCGCCCAGATTGTACCCGTTACCCCGACCGCTCTCGAGCGGCGCGTGGGGACAGATCCCCAAGACGGTAAATGATTAGCTCAATTGTTGCTTATAACAATTTTCTGATGGGATACGTCGCAGTTCAACGCTTAGTCTCGCTTCTACTGGCGCTTGAAGCGTTTGCCTGGTTGGTTACGAGCCGTACGTGCCTGAAACGATGTTGGCCAGAGACCTCTGCTGATTCTTTAATAGCAATTACGGGACATGTAGCCGATCGAATAAAGTCGCGTCGAACTCCGCTTCTTGCAGGCTTACCTGCCCTTGTCATATCGACGGCACTGCTCTATGTCGGCGACTCACTACTGCTGTGGGTGATCGGCCGCATTCTCATGGGCGTCTCTGCGGCGGTAACCTGGACCGTTGGCCTTGCACTGCTCGTAGACACGACTGACAGAGAGCGCCTCGGAGAGACTCTTGGCTACATGTCTATGGGCATGATGGTTGGGACGACTGCAGGTCCACTACTGGGTGGCGTCATATACAAGGCAGGCGGCTACCACTCTGTCTTTGGCGCTGCCTTTGCACTGATTTTTGTAGACGCCGTCTTGAGGCTGGCAATGCTGGAGAAAAAGCAAATTCGGTCGGCAGATGGTGGAGAAGAGGCTATTACTGAGCCGCTGCTTCCAGCAACGGAATCTGGGAATGTGTCTGACCGCCCCAACTACGGAATTGCTGGTGAGGCTTCTGTTGAGCCTTGCGACGACGCAGCTGATGAAAAATGTTCGTCTCCCATCTTTGTGCTCCTCTCAATGCCCCGGATCCGTATCTGTCTCTGGGCTTACTGTGTCATCTCGATGTCTCTGACAGCATTTGATAGCGCACTTCCGCTGTTTGTGCGTGACACATTTTCCTGGAGTCAGCTGGGCCAGGGCCTCATTTTCCTTCCCCTTTCCGCTACGCAGGTGTTTGATCCCGTCACCGGAATCATCTGCGACAAGTACCCCAACAAGCGTGGATACATTGCCGCGGTAGCGTTTGTCGCTGCTGGTGCGTCATTCTGCACTCTTCGAATCGTCACCCACGATTCCTTGGCGCAAAAGATCGTACTGTGCGTCCTTCTCGGATTGCTCGGGCTGAGTGTGTCATTTGCCGTTCCGCCTATTCTGGTGAGCATCCAGGAGACCTTGGATGATAAGGCCAAAGATGATCTTGGTGCTTTTGGCAGTGGCGGAGCGGTGGCATTGGCGTATGGTCTTGTGAATTCCGCATTTGCAGTCGGTGCGCTGCTAGGGCCACTGATGGGAGGTTATTTGAGAAGTGTGGCGGGATGGGGGACAATGACCTTGGTTCTTGCGCTGGCCAATGGTGCTACGGGCGCGGTGATGCTACGAATGCGTCGCTGAATGGCATATTGCCGCGCGCTGGTCTTGGACACGCCATTGTTAGTAAATTGATCAATCGTTATTTTTAAAAAAAAATGAAATGCCAAAAGAATAATTGTTCCTTTGTACTACTGAGATAATAACGTTACCTCGAGACCGTACTCATGCGCATCCATTCACCAGCACCGCTCACTTGCCGTCCGCGGACCAGTGTCCCTAGCCCGCCTAGAAGAAACAACCCCGACGCAAGAAGAAATGGCAGTCCCATGAACGATTCGTCGGCCCAGCCGGTGGCGAGGGCATAGCTGCGGTTGAATATTAGCGGCCCGACCATGGTGCCAACGCTGTCACACAGCGCGATGAGTGTGTATAGCGCTGCAATGTTGTGCGGTGAGACCATGTCGGTCAGTACCGATTTGAGGGCCGGTCCCGCACTCCATCCGAGGGTAAAAACCATTATTCCTTAAGTTTCATTGTTAGCAAAGAGCCAATCGCGACAGAAGGTGTGGACATACCGATCATGTATAGGGCCCAGGTCTGAGAGATGCCCATCACAAGTGCCCCTACGCTCAGCAGAGCGAAGCTTGAACGAGTAATGAGCTGATCAACTTTTGTCGATGGCATGTGAAATCGTTTCTGCAAAAGCATATTCAACAGAGGTATAACCCCTGCTAGAAGGACTAGGCCTTCCATAGTCTGGAAAGTCAAGAAACGGCTCGCCTGTAGATCTGTGAGCAATGGGGACTTGGTCTCAGTGGTCTGTACAACTCACATAGGCGAACGAGTTGCCAAATCTCTTTTGCACGTAAAGGAGAATTACCTCGGTGAGGGGGTCTGCCATTTTAGCTAGAGGAACGACTAGGAGCAAACCAAGTCCGCGTGGGTCAGACACCAAGCCTCCCGTTGCCGTCACCGTCGACTTGATCTCCTGCCGAAGCAGCGGCCACGTTATCAACGCCCGACCAGCCGTCATACTACGCATTGGCTGCGCGCCACTTGGCATCATGACAACGAGGAGTACTGCAAGAATGCCGAGCGGAAAATTGAGCAGTATAGGCGTGAACAGGTATCCGCCCTCTAGCAGTGAACCCGTTAAGGAGAGGCTCACGGCCTGCGTGAGGAGGGCAGCTGCCAAAAAGAATCCGAAGCACAATGACCTAGGGCAGGGATGTCAGACTTGTGGTAGAAGACACCCGTAGTATCACTCACCTGTGCTTTTTGGGGACATGCCTAACTACAATGACCATGGTGACCGAGTCAAACACCGAATATCCACCACCGATGGCGGAAAATATCGGAGCGACCACAGCAGCTTCGACTGGGAACAGAGACGAGAACCAGAACACCACCACGAGCCACGCGCTCGAGCATACAAACCCCGTCACGTTCAGGGCAATCACCAGTCGCTCGCTGAGCCTGTCCAGCATCAGTCCGTAGGGTATAGTAAAGATGAAGTTCAGCGCCGCCCCCAGAGACAACATGTTGCCGGATATGTGCGCCAGCCGCTGCTGAACGGCTGGCACGGCGCACATGTCCTCGGAGAGGCTGCTGCTGGCGCTGGCGACAGACGGGTCGTCATGCTTTAGGTAGTGCTCTTGGCAGATGATCTGGCTGAGAAGCTTCAGGCACGCGAGGTAGCGCGAGATGTCGCTAAAGACATATAGCGTCGAAACAAGGAGCATGAGGCTGAGGGTGTAGGTGGAATCCCTGGTCCAGGACTGATCGGGCTCGGTCGGCTCATCGTCAACTGGCGCATCGCTGCCTTCGAGGCGCACATATTGACTGCAGGGGGCGAAAATACCGTGTCAGCATGATAATTCAACATCTTCCTTATAGAGAGTAGGTATTTACTGCGACATTGCACTGTGCCTGCCCAGACGCGCCAGCTAGCCTGTTAGAACGATGGTCCTGGCTGTGGCAGTGACAACTGTTTTTCTGGGGAATCGGTTCATATATACACGGGCCACACACCCACTCTTCGGTCAGGTGCCGTATATGACACTAGCAGCCACTATACATCCACGGCCACCTATATTAGTGCGTTGTCTTCAACATATAATAAGTCTACTAATAATAATTTCTATAACTTGATCTAAGTCAAGATAATATCTAAAGAAATTATCTTTTATATAAGAAAGAGTAGTACTAGGGGAATAGTAACTTTTTACTAGGTAAATAATATAGTAAGTACTTTTTTTCTTATATAAGTTAGCCTTAAAATCTTCTATATTAAGTTACTTTCTACCTCCATTACACGTTAATAGATCAGGGATTAGCTGTAAAGTATACTATATAAAGTACTCGCGGTTATACTATGATCCCAAGCCTTTTTAAGAGCTAGCGACTTATAACTTAGGGGTTTTTATATAATTTATGATAAAATTATATTACCTTAACTACCCTAGTTAGCCCCCTAGTTTACTATAATCTACCCCTAGTTAAAGTACCTTTTCTAATAGGAGTGTCTTATATAGATAAAAAGAGTATTTCTTACCTTTCTCTAAGTCCCTAGTACTTAAATTAAAAATAGTAATTTAAGGTACTAGCAGCTTTATAGCTACTATATAGCTTCTATACTAGCTATACAGCTACTAAATTAGCTATACTAGCTACTATATAGCTGCTATACTAGCTATACGGCTTCTATATAGGGGATAGACGGTACTTTATGCTATGGCCCGCCGTGGCCCACCGCGGCCAGCCCTATGGGTTCTTCTTCGATGTATCCTAAGTCGCGAGTCGCGAGTACTCAAAAAATTCAGCATCAGGGTATTAATTAGGTCAACTGAACGTAACTGGGTCTTGCAGTAGATTGAGTTGAATGGTGTGTAACCTTGACCCGCGCTCGGCATGAGTTGAGTACAAGCCTCGCCATCTGATATCCTGCCACCCGGTATAACAAAGGCGGAGTCCCGCCGTGACCCTCTTCTTCTAGAACATGATTTGCAGGGAAATTAAATGAGCTACTTATGCGTAGCTGTCAGCCCTGTCACGGCTGTGTACCGATACTGATAGTACTGGTTTAGCTTGGGCATCGGGGGCTGGTGCGCAATCTCCACCGCGAGCTTGGAGTTGTCGCGTGGTTCTCTGCAAGGCACGAGACGAATCTGATAGCGGACATCAACTAGCTGGGCTGGGCTTTCCGTACCCTTGCCTTGGTCTTTTCACAGGGTCCCTGTATTGTCTGTGTTGTTGACTCTTAGCTTAGAAAATACCAGCAAACTACCATGAAGCTGATAATGAGGGAACACGGTTATCTTATTTTACAAGATCTAGTGCTCCAACCTCTTTCGGCTTTTCTCTGCAAGTATCACCGCAATTAAACGTCTAGTATACCAGCAGTCGGGGGAGGGGACGTCCCGACGATCCCGCCGACCAGCCGCGCCAGCTAATACGCAACAGTAATAAATACGAAGTGTCGTGCGAAAGTATGCCTGTCCATTATCTTTCGAAGATTGGCCCCTATTCTGAGCTAGCAGACATGGGTGCTTGCAGCCCTAAATATACTTCTTCGATCTTCTTTGTTGGTACCCAGTTATTAGACTCTTCGGATTACGCCGTCTGATCCACTCGATGCCAAGGGGAGAATTGGAGGATTAATTAAATAACTGTTGCGCGGCGATATTCGAACACTGCAAGTCCTGCCAGAAATGCATTACCATCCGTCGGAGTTTGGGGGCAATGCCATTAAGTCACGGCCGTGCACTACAACGTTCATTGTAAGCAAGTGTGACTGGACCTAAGGCCAAGTCACCGCCACGATGCTTAGCTCGATGGAAATCAGGACAAACCAGGCATATACCAGCATATACCAACAGAGTACTACTAAGCACTATAACAAAAGGTCCATGTTATATTTAGCCCACGTTCTAGGCAACTGATCATCTTATTTGAGCTCCGCAATGTGTAATAACAGCATCTGATAATGTGCTTAGCACGTGCCCCTTTACTGAGGCGCTTGAAACATATATAATAACTGCGTCACTCACTCTATGCCGCCCCGCATGCCATTGTATGCTTTATTAAAAAGTTCTCATCGCCATCACAATCATGCCGTCACTCGTGTCTTGCCTTATGGCAGGCCTCGCCGTTGCCAGCCGCGCGGCGGCCCTAAGCTACTCGTGGTCTGACACCTACGAATCCTCCAGCTTCGAATCGCATCACTCTCAGACGGTACGTGAGATGCAGACTTTCTAGCTCAAACGGTTCCATAGTCCGAAGCTAACTACATATCCCCAGAGCAGTTCAAGCACAAGCTATCTAGATGCGAATGGGAATTTGGTGACGCACCGACTCTCACTGGACAGCAGAAGCCCGTTGCTCACCTTTGAATATGGGACCAGCCAGCCGTCGAGAAACAACTGGATTGGAGTCTGGCCCAAAGATGACGCACAAGCGCCGACCTGGGGCAGCGCCGCGTGGGATTACGCCAAAGAAAGCTCGGGCTCCCTCCGCATTACACCTCCCAGCTCCATGAAGGCTGGCGAGTACAAGGCCTATCTTTTATCCAACGACCGAACTATTCTCGCTTTCATCGAGAGCTTCGACTACAGCCCAACCAGCAGCGTGGCTTTCAGCGTCAAAACTCACTATTACATCAACTGCCGCGGCAGCGTCAACAATAACGTCAACGTCATGCCAGGCAACGGCGTCTGCGTCAACACAAACTGCGGCGTCGGCAGCCTTGAAATTCCTAACGTCGGAAGCTGCCCTAATGGCCAAGTCCGCATTAGCTACTGGCAGAATGCTGACTGCGCAGGCGAATGGTACGGCTACGGCTACGGAAGTAGAGGTACCTGCCGCGGGCTGTGGTCAGACGGCTGGAGCTTCAAGTCCCTCTGGGTGAGCTGTGCAAAGCAAAGCGATGACTGTGTTAGTCGTGGAACTTGCACTATGGATGATGTGCCAAGTCACTCTATTTGCTAATTGTTGTGGCCTATGGAGTCACTTGATTCTCATTGGCCGGGAGCCAAGAAGGCCTTAGTTTATTTATATGATAGCTCTCGTGTGTGGTTGCCTCCACACACACTGACGTGTAGGATAACCATCAACAACAACGAATACAGTCATTTTGGACCACGATAATTATCGTTGATAACCAACAGTCTTGGTTCTGAGAAATTGTGCCGACATACTTTCCTACGACCGTATTGTGTGCTGCCAGCCAGCCATGGGAGTCGAGACAAAGAAACGGCCCCGGTCGGTCAACGGGTTCAAGACACCTTCACAATGGGCACAGTGGCTCGAGAAACGACGAATGTGTGAGAAACGAGGCTGACTTCAAAGAATGAACGTCTTTTCATCTACTCTATTTTTGTCGCCATGATTCGCGCACCACCCAGTCGTCCCCCACGAAACAGCTCATCAACGGTATTATAAAACGTCAACAACAAAGGCTCTGGAGCACTCGATTGCTTATATTCGACCACGCGACCGTGCACAAATTCAGACCACTCCTTTGTCATGTTTACAAAAACGACATTCCCAAATCCTGCAGCCTTCAAATCAGCAATGTACCGCGCCTGGCTCGGCAGGTACGGACATGAGACAACATCTCGCAGCTGGCGCAGCGTCGTCTCATCGAGCTCGCTCTGCGCAAAGTAGTCCTCAATATAGATGGTACCGCCTTTTCGCAGCATAGACGCCGCCTTGCCAAAAACACTGGCCCGGTTCGGTATATGCAGGATGCAGAGAAACGAGACGACGTGGTCCACCGGCTGGGCATCGGCGAAAGCGGCAGCGGGCAGCTGGGTAAAGTCGCCGTTTATAGAGCGCACCTGCGCAGACTGGCCGTTGCGCGCGGTAATAGTCTCGGCCATTTCGTGAATCTCGGGCTGCAGCTCCACGCCCGTCACGTCTGCGCCGTAGTGCTTGTTGAGGAACCGGCCCGTGGCGCCGAAGCCGGCCCCGACGTCGACGATGCGGGCGCCGGGCTGAAGCTCGAGGGCCTGCGCGGCTGCGTGCAGCGCGGCGTCGCCCTGGTAGTGCATGCAGTCAAAGGATGCCGTGTCGGCCGGCTCCCACCGCGGCTTGGACTCTAGAGCTCGGAGACGCGAGCGGGCGCGCGTCAGCTCGTAGAGTGCCATATCGGCCACGTTGAAGTCGGCGTCGACGCTGACGGGCAGAGCTGGAGCCGGTACGGCATGGCGATTGGCGGTGGTGGTTGCTGCCATGGCTGCTTCGAAGGAAGGAGAAGAAGTGAAGCGGCTTGGGAGGAGAGTGCTACCGGCTTGGGTATTGAAGTGAATTGACGCAGAGACGAGTTATCTAGCTGAAGAGGGTACGCCTAGGGTCCTAATACAGCGCCCTGGCTCACCTTCCTCTCCTCTTATGTGCTTTTGACTGTTGATACGATAGTACTTACTACAGGTAGGGCTGCCCACAGGACAGTGGCTCGAATAACACGATCGCTGTCCCACAATCGCTGACATCTCGATTGACGCTTCATTGCTAATGAGTTGGCATACTGGGGTTCTAGGCAAGATGGGGCACGAGTGTTGACGTCAACCGCTGCAGGCGAGAACCTGTCCTTGTCATCAACCAGGTTCTTCGGATGACTTATAGTTGCGATGATGTCTTTTGGTGACAGCAACTCCTACTAATGTGGAACCGATAGAAGCAATGCCGCTCCATAGAGTGGCACCTAAATATGCCGGCCCTGCTCCGCGAGTTCCGTATCCGTAGACGGCTGTTGCATCCGGTAAGACGGATTATAGGGCTAATGCAGTGGTCTGGAGAAGCCCTCGAATTAGTATCCACGAGAATGGGTCTTGTGCGGCGACTCTGTGCCGTTCTTGAGTTGTCGATTTCTATATCACGATGACAGCGGAATCTTTCATCAATCACGAGCGCTTGAACATGGTAAAGCTGTGAAAACTGATGTTGTTGTAAAGCAAAGAGCCAACAAGAGGTCTCGTCTCCTTTCTGTTGCAGCCTTGTTGTTGGTAAAAATAGATCCCAGGAGTCGAGAACAATTTTCAGTGGATAGGTAGGTGGCTCCAGTGGGTTTACCCTGCTGACAGAGATGACATTTTGGCACAATGGGGATAGTTGAAAGCCTTGTGCATTTATCTCCTATTCTTTAGATGATAAAATGACATATCTAAAGTGGACGACTGTGGTGTCTGCGGCTTACCCTAACTAGGGCGAATCTCCCAGCCTGGCTGTTGTATAAGTGTGAGCGTGAGCAGCATCATAGCGCTTTGCGCTGTCTGCCTGCGAAAGCCGACAAGGGGCAAAAAGCAAGGAGACTTGTATAACTATGCGTAAACAACAATTCACAGACTCTCCACCCATTGCCCATTGCGCCGCCGCCTCTGGATGCTGACCAACTTGCCAAAGTCCATGCGAATCTTGACATTCATGTCGGTCAGCCAGTCCTGGTGATGTGCAATTTGCAACACGACACACTCGGAAAAGACGTAATCCATGAGAGCCCGTGTTTGCTCGTCACCCTCTTTACTCATTGCGCTGGTGGCTTCGTCTACAAGCACAATCCTTGTGTTTGCCGTCCGCTGATGAACCATGGCACGAGCCAAGAAGAATAACTGTCGCTGACTGGCCGAGAAACACATCTTGGACATGGTCTTCTCTATCCCACCGTAGGTTTGAATATGAGTCCATAGGCCGACAAGCCGTAGAGTGGAAGTAATTGTATCCTCCTCTGGATGAGGTCCCGAAAAAGGGTAAATGTTGAATCGCACGGATGCATTGAGTTCCACGCCGTCTTGCGACATGGTCGTGATCCGAGAACGAAGAAGCTCTCGAGGGATTGTCGTAATGTCACGGCCATCGATACTAATGCCGCCGCCAAACTTCATCATTCGCAGCAGCGCAAGAATCATTGATGACTTCCCACTTTCACCTGAAGCATTAGCATCATATGGCTACATTGTCATCTGAGATCTAGTTACCTTCCCGTGCGACCGCTGATGCCGACTTTCTCGCCGGGGTAAATCGTGAAAGTGACATTTTCCAAAGCTCGTCGGAGGCTCCCGTCCTCAGCGCTACATCTAGTTAGCTTTTAGTTCAGCATCAAACGCGAACGACCACTGCAAGTACAGTCCCGCTACGTACGTGTAACTGGCACTGACGCCATTGAAGTCTATGAGCCCAGTAGTAGGCCAGTTTTCTGGGAGCTCTGCACCCCGGAGTGTGTCCTTTTCAATCGGCGTGTCTGCGCAAAAGTCTTTAATTCGTGCGACAGCGCCCAGCGTAGTTTCGAGGTTTGTCCAGGAGCGAATGAGAAATGATGCGTTGAAGCTAAACGTCACCAAAGTGAGCCAAGCCAAGCCGACAGCATGATCAGATGTTGTACCTGGATAGAAAAGTGACAGGTACGTAAGGATGACTGCTGAGGTTGTGGCGGTAAAGTCTAGCGCAAGAGAAAGCCACCTCTGGACGCAGAAGAGTAGATAGTATGGCGTTTGAGAGTCATTTAAAATCTTAAACAGTTGATTTGTATACTCATCCCGCCACCCAAAGCTGCGAATGTGTTGGATTCCCTTACTGGTTTCGGTGAAGTGGGTGAATAATCTCTCTGACGATTCAAGCTCGAGAAGTCGGAGTTGGCGCGAGGTTCGTAGGTAGAAAAGTTGAATAGCGTGAAGAGCAACGAGAATAAAAGTCATAGCCGGTATAAAGTACGCAGTACCAGCAGCGACGATACCAGCTTCACAGATCACTGTGAAGAAAACTAAATATCGTTAGGCATGAGTAAGTCGTCTTGGCAATCGGAGCTTACCAAAGGCGAATTGAAGGAAGTGAATTGGGAGCTCATGAGCTACAAAGGTCATATCTCGACTGAATCTAAAGGTTGGAGTCAATAATACATTCCGAAAAATTAGAGCAAGTTTACTCACCGACTTAATAGATATCCCGCGTCTGTTTGGCCCAAGAAGTCCAGAGTCGCACTTGAGAATGGCATTAGTCCAAGCAATACAGTTGTGTGTATAGCGATGGGATCTTACAATAGAACAGAATTGGCGACATTCAAGTGAATTTTTTCAGCACATTTTGGCAAAATCTTAAAGAAGAAATGCCTAGAGAGACACGTGTCAGAGGAGCACCGAAGACCAGTGACGGTAGACATACATTCCCATGACCGTATTACAGAATATGCTCGCCACGGCAAACAGGGCAAAGCCGATAAAATAGTAAAAATTGTTGGGGTCTCGCGAGTACCAGACCCGAACAAAAACAACTGGATTCAGCATTAGTTCGCGGGCGCTCCAGAAGTTCCGAGTAGACTTACGCGGCATTTTTTCAATGGCGGCAGCAATAGCCATGATGAATACCCAAGAGACAACCCAGAACAACCCTGCAGGGAGTAGGTAGTATGTATAAAGGGACCAGGTACCGGTCCGACGCGGCATTCGAGCGTCCTTGAGCTCGGCATCATCCTCCAAAGGTTGTACGGAAGGTGGCTCTGTTGGCTTCGGAGCCGCCGCGCAGAGTGTGTCGGCCTCACTCTCGCTCACTATACTAGTGGTAGCACTGGAGGTTGAAGCTGAATCATCGCTTTCTCCACGTGCTTCTAGCTGAATGTGGCCTTTCATATCCATTTCATACACAAGGCTCGCGTAATCAAGAAATTCCACTGCAGATCAAAGTCAGCTAATGTCCACCCTCAAGGGCAAGACGCCTGCCTCACATCTGTTGGTAGTCATGATGACTGTGCGGCCCAAACGGCGCAACAGGCCATTGACGCCAAGTAGACGGCTCATAATGGTCTCTGCTGTGAGGGCATCCAAGGAACTCAGTACATCATCGAGGACAAGTACTTCCAGCTCATCGTAGACAGCGCGAGCAAGGCTCTGGGTATCCGTCAGTAAAAAAAAGACCTCTGTAAACGAGTCACTACATTGTGGCTTGGACATACGAGGCGCTGCTTCTGGCCTCCACTGAGATTGCATCCCGCAATGCCCGTCATTGTCTGATCACCTTGGGGCATATGCAAAATGTCAATGTCGAGTGCACAGCAGTAAATAACCTCATTGTAACGCTCTTCCAAAAAGTCACAGACGCCGATCACGACGTTTTGAACCGTTTGGTTTGGGATCCATGGTTGTTGACCGCAATAGGCAATCAGCTTTGTTCCAACATTGACCGTGCCGGTAGTGATTTCAGACTCTCCAACAATGGTTTTAAGGAGAGTAGACTTCCCGCAGTTGATTGGGCCCCAGATAATTGCAAGTGAGCCCCAGGGAACTTGCATATTTAAATTTCGAAGAATTGGGCCTTGCATCAGAGACGTGAAGTCCATGACAGTAACTTGGACTGCAAACATCGAGACTTTGGGTACCGCGTCCGATTTGTCGTCCGCAGCTGGCCCAACTGTTTGCAGTTGCCAGTCGCCCTCTTGTCGCGCATCCTCAGCCTCTGTAGACACGAGAAAACTCTGAATGCGGCCGAGCGAAGTAGAACCGACTGTCCATTCCATGATGCCTTGAAGAAACGGGGTGAGAGGCTCGGAAGCGATGGCGACAATGGCAAGGATTGTAAAAACTTCAGCAGCGCTGAGGCTCTCGCCGCTGCGTGTCCAAAAATAAGCACCACCGAGAACGAGAACAGGTGTCGCAGAGTTGTTAAATGCCGCTTGAGGAGATCAGCAGAGTACCATGTTCAGGCCGCACGTGATAGAGCTCCTACCAAAGGCGAACGTCCACAGCCGCGCGTGTCGGTCTTGCATTGACGTTTGTATTTCTTCATGTCGCTTCTCTTGTAAGTACTGCCGCACCGTGTGTGACATACCCATTGCTTTAATATCTCTGATCTGTGCGATTACAGTAGATGTAGCAGCTACTCGGGTTTGAATCGCTCCGTTCCAACAAGTACGGGCTCTTGAGATCTTTTTCGCAACGTAAAAGGATGCAATAAAGGAACCTGCCCCTCTTTGGTTAGTATTTTCTTTTATTATAAGACTTGCCGTTGATAGGAGAGTCGCATACAGCATCCAGGTATCAGCATCAGAAAGCATGCATGTCCCACGAACATATACAGCGACCAGATACCCAGACCAACCTGCAGGGAGGAAGACCAAACCGCATATGTCAGGGAAATGAGGCTCTCAACTCCAGTTACATCTGCAGTCATCAGCGTCACAGCTGCCGCATCGATAAGGTCCTCATAATACAGTTTTTGCATTTTGTCATAGATCGCCGCGACAAGTATACCACGGATCATTGTCACCACTCGGAAGTGATAATGCGCTTGCAATACTCGAGAGACCTGTACTAACGGTGTTAGTGATAAGTTCATCTAAATTAATGTAGGAAGAAATATCGCACAGTAATGCCAACAAATACGCACGCCGTTGCAAAGACTAAAGCCCAGGAAATGTCACGATCCACGCCACCAGATTTGACGGCTTGGACGATATGCAGCAACAAGAACGGCTGGGAGAACTTGAGTAGAGTAAATAATAGCCGTGGAAGAATGGCCTTGGTGAATTGCTCAGGGAGAGTACGCAGTAGCACTTTGGCGAGGGCTAGGCCAGATCTCTTGTCGGCTGAAGGATGGACGTCAGTCAGCTCTACGCCGTGGGACGGTAGATGATATTATCGTACCGCGCTCCCATATTGGGAAGAATTTATCAAAGTTTTGCAGGCAATCAAAATCTTGTCCGATTTGCGGTAAATCGTCTCGCGATAGCTCCTTGCCAAAGCCGGCGGTCAGGAGAGGGTACAGCCACGTGAATGTTGCACGATTCCAGAACCCAGCAGCTCCCTCTCGAGATACAGTACAACGTGACTTTTTAGTTCGAAATAGGTTGCGCTTCGATACTTGTTCGAGTATAACTATAGTCAATTTGAGAATAATGGCATAACTCGATAAAGCGCCAGTAGTGTCGAAGCCATGTCCGCGGAAACAAGAGCACGCCATAGCAATGTCGAAAATTATAGTCAGACTCATAAAAACGCCAAGAAAGGTCGAGGGTTGCAGCGAGTAAGTGTGGGCGACGCAGAGAATGATGACTATGCCGACCGAAGCCAGGAGAGACATGGCTGCCGCTGGCAGAGCAAGCTTTGACCTAAACAACGACGCCGCGTGCCAACCGACGAGATTGCTCGTCTGGACAGCAAGTAAGATGATACCGATGGCGAGCTTCAACCATAGCAAGCGACCGGAGCGAACTTGCCGCGGCGATCGCAAGGCTGTTTGGAGGTAGAAGGGAACCATGAGAGCAACGACACCTCCGGGTACAATGGCTAGCATGAGAATTAATCGAGCTGCCAATAGGGATTCCAGCCAAGATTCCATCCTTTAAAATGTAAATCTTCTAGGTAACGAAAAGAATTGAGGTCTATTGGTGTCCAATCAGTGAGCCTGAAGTCGGAGAACCCGGCGTTGTACACTATGAATTGTTGCAAGGCGCCAAACTGAGGTGGGTCGTTCTTTTCACGATTTTTGGCATGGCACGCACATACACATGGCCAAAGATGAAATGATGGCCGGCCACGACTTGATTTCTCAGGCTTTGGAAACCTTGATAACGGTAGTAGCGACCACCAGTCAACAGCATCGGCCGTGTACTTCTGCCAGGAACTAACCATCGACACTGGTACCAGTTAAGGAGGTGGTGGGTACGTTGAGAGCTGCATTTTGCTCGATCGGTCAAGTAAAGTTGTAGGAACTTTCGAATCAAGACTCGGCAAGTACACCCCACAGTAGGCGTGCGGGGTTGCCCTCGCGGACCGGCTCGGACGCAGGCTATTCTCGTACATTCTGTACTTGCTTGGTGAGTGACTAGCCATCTTGCCTAAGGATTGCAGCGCTATAAAGCGAGTTAGAAAGGGGCATGCACAATCCACAACGGCGCCAAAAGTTCCTCATTTCCCTGCTACCTAGGCACTAGGCAGGCATGGGGCAAGAAATGTGTTGAAACATACTGGGCAACCAAGGCCCAGGCGTGCCGCACTTCCGTTGCGATATCAGTATGCGTTTCTCCGTGGCGTATTGACAGGGATAGATAGGCATGGGTACTTATCAAACACTGTATTTCGGCTCGCTGCGACTGCGCACTAATAATTGCTACCCCCCGAATCCTCTCCAAAGTACTGTAGTCAGCCTGCAAGCGACGCCCATTCGTGCGTTCAATAGCGTGCCAAATACGTGATAGCGTCGCAGTAGGATTCTGCACGTGTGGATATGGGGAAGGATTCGGGCCACGGACCTGAAAGGCATTTGCAACATCCATAGTATGAGCATTCTTTCCAATCGACCCAGTTAACTAAATGCTTTCTCATCACGGCCTTGCTACTTAGCAAATGTCAGGGAAGAGGGAGAGGAGGTAATGATGTTGTATTCTCTAGGTTCTGTGTGGGCCTCCACAGGGCCCAACAGCAACCCACATGGCGGTCAACTACAATTTCTCCATCATTCTCTGGCCTTTCGAGAGCACCGTGCATGCCTCAGCCACCATGTCCTCGACAATGCGCCTCGCCGGTTGCACCTCATCTACCAACCCGGCGACCCGGCCCATTGCCATAAAGTGCGCATTATCCAATACTTCATCATCATCCGGCTTCGTGTCCAAATCATGTTGAACTGCAATAATACCCTTAGCTTGAAGGTCAAGCATCTCTTGTCGCCGCTCTTCCTCCCATCGCCGGATATAAGAACTTGCGTGGACGTTACAGGGCCGCCCTGTGTACGCCGTCGTACGAATAACATCTCCAAAAGTCGACTTCTTGAGAGTCTCTTGATGGTGCTTGGACGCACCAGACTCCTCAGCCAATATAAACCGCGTCCCGACCCAAGCGGCTGACGCGCCCAACATCAACACTGCTGCAAGCGATTGCCCATTGAAAAGACCTCCAGCTGCAACCAGGACAACCTCCCGGCCCGTGAAAGCACTCTTCTGTCCTTTAATCAGCTTGGCCACCGCGGGGACCAGAATCACAGTGGCGATATCCCCTGTATGGCCGCCCCCCTCGCCGCCCTGAGCACAGAGGAGATCCGCCCCATTGTCAATGGCCTTTTGTGCGTGGCGCGGATGGCCTATCATGTTCATGTAAAGGATTCCTGCATCATGTAGACGGTCCACGATTCGTTTGGGTGGCAAGCCGACCGCGCTGACGAAGAGCTTTGCGCCACTTTCGATAATTATAGTGATTAGCTCGTCGAGATTGCCATGTGAGTAGTCGTGGCTGTGAATCATGTTAGTGTTATAAATTCTATCAGGATGACGGTGGTCCAATGTACTTTGTTTTCCGGGCGCTACCCCCGATCTGAGGTATGAGGAGATCTACCCCGAATGGTGCGCTTTTATCATGTAGATTGCTTTTTAGTTCCGCCAAGGCCTCGCGCATGGCCTCTGGCGTGTAGTTTACACCGCCAAAGACACCAAGCCCTCCAGCGTTTGTAACCGCTGCCGCTAGCTTTGGCGATGCGACTGCATCCATGCCAGCTAGTATGACGGGATGCTTGATTCCCAAGAGGTTGGTAGCGGCGGTTCTCAACATGGTTGCTTTCGAGTGTTTCTTAATTGGAAGTTGTCGGTGGATGATTGCGAGAGTGTGGAAGATCTTACTTTGCCCGCGTTGGTACTGAGGCAAGGGAGGTCAGGGGAGATAACCCAAGGTCAGAGATAACCGAGGTCGGAGATCTCCGAGGGAGATAGGCTGTACCAGATCCACCAAGTTGACATGGCCGAGCTCGGCTCGCCGGTTCAGCAGCTTCCGGAGGCGGGGTAAGGAGGCGCTCGGTGGACAAAAATCATGGCGCTAGTCTACCTAGAATCGCCGCTAATCGTGGGCGAAAATGAGTATGTAGCCGACTGCCGCCATGTTTTTTGTCCACCCCTTGGGAGGGAGGCAAGGAGAAAACGAAAAGAAATGGGTGGGGAAACATGACGTCAACATTATCAGCAGATAATCTTGCTTTTGCAAGCACCGCGCAGGACTGGACAACTCACCGGGGTCCTCGGAGCCCGACTCACACAGGGCTGGACAACTCACCGGCCGGGGTCCTCGGAGCCGACTCGCACAGGGCTGGACAACTCACCCGGGTCCTCGGAGCCGACTCGCATAGGGCTAGACAACTCACCCGGGTCCTCGGGGCCGACTCATAGCGGTATATCGCGAGGCCTACTCCACTTTTCTGGTAAGGGATAGTTTCGCGGCGGTTTGGCATTTCCTTACCGGAACCCGACTGCATCAAGATATATTAGATTAGAGTTTATGTGGCCGAGGAGAGATGGAAAGACGTTGAATTCAAGTTGAATAGAGGCCGTGTCAGATGGGATTACAAAGGGCGACTGAGTGGTATATAAATCATGCATCTACCCTTCTTACACAACTCATCGATTTAAACAAACAGAAATATTCAACGCAGCTGCAACCGCCAACAACAATACAATCACTTGTTACAAGAATCTAACAGCCAAAACTTAAAGCTAAGCGCCGCCATCTAAGCATTACTGTTTAAGCAACACAGTCAGCATCACAACAAAGACACTACAGCATCCAAACATGACCGTCTACGATACAATCGTCATCGGCGCCGGCATGGCCGGACTCACTGCCGCTCGCGACCTCTCCACACGCGGCCACTCGGTTCTCCTTCTTGAGGCCCGCGATCGCATCGGAGGCCGCACTTACACCACCGATGCCTTTGGCGGGCAGTTCGACCTTGGTGGTGGATACGTACACTGGACCCAAGCCGCCGTCTGGTCGGAGCTCGAACGCCACGGCCTGGCGCACATCGAGCCGCCCCTGGAGTCTCAAGTCTACTACCAGCTCGCGGATGGTAAGGTTCACACGAGTGAAATCGAGAAAACATATGGACTTGTCGGGAAACTGTTTGAGGATGCACGCAAGAGGTTTCCACTGCCATGGAACGTGATGGCGGCGGATAATAGCGACATCAATATGGAGACGATGGAGGAAAGGATCAACGGCATGGGGCTGTCGAAGCATGATGCCGATCTAATCAAGGGTGCGCTGAGCGGGCTAAGCCATGATTACAAGAAGCAAGGTTCGACGCAGCTTCTATTTGCGACGGCGAGTAATTTCGGGAACTATGCCGCGGAGCTGGAGACGGCCGGATCATGGTGCATACCCGGTGGCATGACCAAGTTGAGCGAGGCTATTCAGAGCACCTCCAAAGCCGAGCTTCGCCTCAACACGCCGGTCGCCAAAATCGCCGACAGCGGCCACGGCGTCACCGTCACCACCTCCGCTGGCGAGACGATCCAATCTAGGACCGTCGTCGTCGCCGTGCCCCTTAATACAATGCGCCTCTTGGACATCTCCCCTGCCTTGCCGGAACCCGTACTAGCCATGCTCGAGACAGGCAACCCGGTTCGTGGCTCCAAGCTATGGGTACGCGTCCGCGGACATGTCACTCCCTTTTCCGCCCTTGCACCCCCTGGCGAACACCCCTTGAATACAATGCGTGTTGAGAAACGCTGGGGTGACGATACGATGATCCTGTGCATGATCTCTCAATCTGACAGCATCAAGCACGACGACATCCACGCTGTGCAGACCGCTTTGAGAAAGTTTGTTCCCGATCTGGAGGTCATTGACACGGCGTGGCACGACTGGAACGCAGATGAGTTCTCCCGGGGCGGGTGGATGATGCATGCGCCACGCCACTTTCTCGACGGCGCCGTCGAGATTCGCAAGGGTCATGGAAGAATGAGTTTCGCAGGGGCGGACATTGCGGCCATGGGCCCGTGTACGATCGAAGGCGCCATGAGCTCAGGCGCCAAGGCGGCGCAGCGCGTGGAGAGCATTCTGGAGTGAATGCAGTGAAAGGGCATAATGGCACGTGGCTATAGATTAAACGAGGTTATTACAGCTACCTCATCCGAGTATAGTATCCTCTATATTAACACATAAGTACTTAATAAGCTACTAGC
>JARJPL010000870.1:0-21276 GCA_030782805.1 Aschersonia sp. MBC 622
GTATCAAAAGAACTGTTGCTTGGACGGGGGGGAGGGGGGGAAAAAGGTCATCGAGGTAACTAATTTACCTGCCTAGCTTTTTAGAAACAACTTAAACCCCCACGTGGCAAAGCAAAATAAAAAGCTCCAAGAAGCCAAGGTGAAGCAGAATTTCTCCACCAGCCCGGCAGCGTTCGCACCCGGAAACACGCCGTTTGGGCTGCCGCCTGCGGTTTCGGAAAAGGTTGCTTTGGCCAGGGTTCTGGGACCAACAGAAGAGTCAGTCAGGTTCGCCACAAAGAACATGCTTTTTTCTTTCTTGGTCTGGGAGAGTCAATTAACGCATTGAAGTTTCTACCAAGCCTCGCAATTGAGCTCGGAAGACCTCTTCTCCTTTCCCCTCCAAAGTTTTTTAAAAATAAAATAAAATCAGACAAATCACGCAACAGTTACGAGTAAGCAGCTCATGTACTCGGATAATAGTTGCTAGAAAAGTAATTGCAACGCGCGTCCATGGTCATTCAACCACCCTACCCGCTGGGCATCACGAAGATAAAACCCCCCCCCCCCCCTTTGTGCCAAGCACTCACGTATACGAATATAGCAAGGCAGCAAGCACCCTTGTAGCTCCTTATAAAGAAGCCAATATAATTATATTAAAGATATATCGGGATGGATAGTCAATATTGCTATATCGAGGTCTAACAAAAAAGGAGTGCATGTCGTTGCTGCAGGCAACCCGCGGGCATGTCGTCACCGTGCAGCATGTGGCTTTTGGGGTACTCTCGGTATGCATACGACGATGATGCGGATGACAAGTGCCGAGAGGCGAGGAGGAGGGGGAGTGTGCAGTTGACGAACCGCGCTTTCTCTTGCAGAATATTGCGACAAGCCTCGTACACATTGGGCGTCGGGATAAATCCTCCCGCTTGACGAGCACCGAATACACTCATCAAGCTCGCTATTGTCTTGGCCCGCCTCGTATAGCCTTTCCCCTGTGGCAGATGGTAACTGAAATCCCGCTCAAGGCAAAGTAATTGAGAGCAAGCATGCAATAAACGTACATGACCAGGGAGAGAGAACATATCAGGATGCCAGTCGGAGCCCTTCTGCGATGCACGACATGAACAAGTAGTCGTCACTGACTTGACATCTTGAAATTAATCATGAATTAAATGACTACACTGCCAGGCTCATCATGCATATACTCATGTTGAAAAATGTCCCCAATCCTCCCCAAAATGCAAACGTCCCCAATCCAACGCCATAAAACTCCATTCAAACTCGACCAAGGAAACAAAAGACTTCAGACCATGCAGCGAAATTAGACTAGTCAGATCAATCAGTCCTCCATCTTGGCATCACCCTCTTTGCCTAGATTCTTCAGCAGGTAGCTGCGCTTGAAATACTCATTCGGGTGCACAATCGTCTCCAGCTGGTTGGCCGTCATGATGCCCTCGTCCTTTGCCTTTTGAATCTCCTTTTTGTGCAAATGCTCAAACACACTTACAAAGTACGTCAGTCAGGCCCACTGTTGTTTCAATACCACGCTTTCTCGTCCCCGGCTAAAAAGAAAAACTTACCGGTTGCACGCCATGTGATACTTTTGCGTGTCCTTGTCCTCCTTGACGCCCTGCAGCACGCCGCGGTCGTTGACGCCCATGGACTGCACCAGCGCCGTCAGATTCTCCAGGTTAAAGTGGCGGTACGGGCAGCCATGCGCCTCGTTGGGCCCCGGCGGGTGCTCCAGCAAAATCTTTTGGCAGCTCAGCGGGCTGTGGCCGCCGCCGCGGCGGTTCGAGTCGCCGCCCACGTCCCCGTACGCGTGGCGCAAGTTGTACCGGTACTCCTTGTTGAATGTGTCGTCCGTCACCTTGTGGAACGCGCCGCGCCAAAACGCCAGCGCCTCCTCCAGGCTCAGCCCGATGCCCTTGAGGAACAGCGTGTACTGCAGCCGCCCGTAGTGCCGGAGATGCGCGTCGCGCCGCAGCGACTTGTGCAGGTGCGACATGCACGCCGGAAAGTGCTGCGAGAGGTGGTCGATGCGCGCGGCCGAGATGACGGCGCCGTCGGGTGCGGCTGTGTTGGACATGTACGCCGAGTCGGGCGTGGTAAAGTTCTTGGACAGGTGGTTGAGGATGGGCGTTAGGCGGTCGTCTTCGTCGAGGCGGGGGAGGGCGCGCGCCGTAAGCTGTGGGTGGTCAGTGATGCCTTTTCAAACAAGTTCTCGCTCACCCTGTAGGGAGCATTTCAAGGAACCTCGTATCAACGTACCGCTAGCTGCTTCTCCAGCCTGGTTGTGAACTCGGCCATCACCATGCTCGACTGCTCGCGCACCGGCACAAACGCCTTGCCGGCCTTGAGGAACACGCGACGTCTCTCGACCAGCTCCGGCACGCGCTCCCAGTCGACGCGGAACCAGCCATCGTCCTCTGCGCTTCCGCTGCCGTTCTTCTGGTAGGTAACCGCCATGGCGGCCAGCTCGGCGGCGTACTTGCGCTTCTCCTGGTCCGAGACGGGGTGCCACCAGTCAAAGTTGAGGCCGGCCACAAAGGCGGAGCGGTCGGCGAGGCTGTCGTTGTCGAAGCGGATGCGAAAGAGCATCGTCTCGACGCGGGCGAAGCGCCGGCGCAGGTCCTCGGTCGAGGAGAAGGCCAGGCGCAGAATAAAGTGGCTGTAGTGGTCCTTTTGGCGCTGAGCGGCGAGCTTGGTCGAGCCCGACGAGTTGGAGTCGAGCGGCAGGTACTTTTCGAGAATCGGCTTCATGTGCAGGGCCGTCTCGGCGGGGGACTTGTTGCGAAAGGAGCATGCTTCGAGTTCGGCCAGGACTGCATCCTCGTTAAGTCTTGGGGCCTTGCTTCTTCGCTCGCCTGCGGGCAATGACGCAGAAACATTTGACATGGGGGGAAAACATACCGCGTAGCCGATCAATGGCCCATTGCTCAAACTGCTCGAGAGTAATGTCTGCGGTCGGGGGGTCCGCGTAAAAATTGAGGCGGTAATTGTACTTGGCCTCCTTGTACGTGGCCGTCGCGAACTGCTTGCGCCGATGGTCAATGACAGTACGCCGACTCGGGTCGATGCTGTGAAAGTCTTGTCGCAGCATGCTGGGCAAATGCGAGGATCCAACTCGGTCTTTACAAAACAAGAAGAGTCTATGGTAAACGATGCAGACGAGGTGATTGCGGAGATGGGGATTGGCCAGAGGCTTGGGTGGGTGGGAGACGCGACTTGACGCGTTAAGGGCGACGCCACTTTAATGTGGCGTGGTGACCTGTGGCCGACGAAACAGCTTTAGCGACTCTGTCAGCACGCCACGTTTCAACGGTCCGTATAATTGTTATTCCGCCAGGGGCAGTACTTGGTACTTTTCAAAAAGACTGGATTGCGGAGGCGGACCGGGACTTCGCATCGCATGCTGGTGGGCGTCGCCTAGCAGCCCTCGATTTCCCGCATTCCAGCAGATAATGAATTATGAATGGCATCCACACCGATCAAAGTACTGTCTGTTTATTTGACTTTTTCTCAATTATACCCATCTAATCTTGTCCTATTGTCCCGCCAAGAAAATTGAGACCAAACGGCAAAGGGCTGATGGCAACACCTTTGCCTCGCAATTCCTCCCCCAGCATTCCTTCGTCCGTCTGGCAATGGCTTCGGCTCGTAAACGATTAGCGAGGTCGCCAAGATCTACGCTTGGCCATATGCAGCATATGGCTTCCTCTGCTTCTTGGGACATGGCTCGTGTGCTTGTTTCCGGCGTCACCACCTCTAGACGGCCTACGATAGCAGATTATAACACAAACAACGTTTTCCTACACTGAGCTACGTATCGCGTGACCATTGATTGTCCGCCGAACTGCGTGTGCACGCCGCCGGTTTGAGCTGTCGGCCCGCATGCGCCGAGAGAAGAACGCTAGACTCGAGGCCATCGCTCGAGAAATATGGCGACAACGTTGTTTTTGCGAGCATGGTATTTGTTCGGCATGATGAAAACGATGCAGCTTTGTTGATCGTTTCCTTTTTCCCGTGCGGCATCTGCGTTTACCAGCTGCAGCCGGAGCGAACAAAAACATTCGGGGAAATCGTTTGCACAATGATTAAGACAAGGAGAAAAAAAAAGTGAACCGAGCGTTTTTTCTGTCTGCGACTGGAGCTTCGGAACCTGGTGCACATTCCTGTCAAACGGCTCGCTCATGTTGCCATGCTACCAGTGAGACAACAACTGGCTCTCACACCCGGCGACCAGACTGCCATCAGAAACGGCCACGAATCTTCAGGAAACGAGTTTCCGCCGACGTTTTGACTGCTTTGCGCTACCATGCTAGTGCCGGCCAGCGACCTCTCGCCTAATCCGGGGGTGGCGCGGTTGTCTGACTGAGGATCGACTGATGTGGTTGTTAACGATAGCCAAGAAAAATAAAATCGGGCAGACTTTACGCGAACCAGACTTATGGCCTCATGCTTTCGAAAAGATGACGAAATATACAGTTATCTACTTACGTTTTATACCTTCCAAAGGTAAGCAAGCTATATACATGCCATGGCTGCACTGCAGAGGGCAATCTCGAAACATTATGCTATGGATCCGTAATCCGTGCTCAGATGTGTGTCCTGTTCCGCCGAAGTAGGCGAGGACGCAATCGGAGTTTTTTTTTTCTTTTTCTTTTTTATTTGGAACCTTCCGGCTTTTGACTGCATCTTGACGCAGCCCAAGGAGCAGCAAGCAGAAAACGCTGGCGATTCGAGTTTTTTGCTTTTTTTTGCTTTTTTGCTTATCGGACTTCCCCGCTCCCATCATCTTTCTTCCGGATTATGATATGCAAGCCGCATGGAGATGCTCAACACACGAATTTTCCCCCATCGTCGGACGGGGGAGACTCCAGCTTGACAGCTTTCCCGTCCAATGTCTCGCTCCGGTGTAACAAGTGTTGAAGTAGAAGGAAGTACTTTTCTGCATAACATGGAGGCAAACTTTTTAGATTGGCTCCGCTCTTTGTTTCCGTATACCCCAAACCTAACTGCGCCGGGAGAACATCGGCCAAGATGCGACATGGATGCTGATATGCGGCGGTCTTGACGAGCTCGGGAAGCACAAATCGCACAATGAAGCCATGGAGAACTATACTGGTTCCCGTTTGGAAACTACAAGATTGTTCAACCCATCCGTCGCTCAGATGCTAAATGCCGTGTGCGCATGGTGTGATGTGGCAGCCTATCAGAGACACTTGCTCGCCCGCGTTGCCGTTTGCGGCGCAGCCAACGCTGATCGAATGAAGAGCGGACGCGGTCGGTGGATTTTCTCTCTCTTGTTGCCCTGCTCGGTTGCCCTTTCTTTCCAAGGCCTGCCCCATACGTCCGTGGGCGGGGATGTGTCGGATCGTTCGACACAAACCTTAAAAACATACCCATCTGGTTTAGCCTGCCCACTTGGGCTGCGCCGGTTCAGCTATGTTCGTTGCAATCGGGGCTAATCTTGTTGTGTGAGAGGTTTTCTCCTTTTATTATGTCGAGCCTGTGCTCAAAACAAGGCGTCAGATATGTGAATTGTTGTTCTTTTTTTCCTTTTTGCTCTCTTCGCCTTTTTGTCATTTGGAGTCAGAAAGTTGCCCTCGGTCGTAGGATTCGCCAACATTGCGAAAGCATTTACACACAAACATCACTACTAGCTGTGGCTGGCATCGATGGTCATGGTCCGCATCGTGTACTTTGCGTCGTTTCTGCCCCTGGTAGTGCTGGAGGCGGCAGCACTGTCAAGTTTGTGCTCAACGACGAACACGGCTTCCTCGAAATCATGTGCGTAACAACAACCCTTTGACGCGGTTTTTTTTTTTTTTTTTTGGCGACGCGGAGAGGGATGGGAAAACGGGCTAACAAGAACTTCAATCTCAGATTCGAGTCTCTACCAGAGCAGGGGGGCCTGCGGTGATAGGTGCAGGGGTCAGTCGGCCTACGCCGTGGTTCAGGATGACCAGTGCTGGTGCAGCGACACGACGCCTAGCTCGACAACAGACGACGGCAGCTGCAACAAGCCCTGCCCGGGATACCCTCAAGAATCATGCGGCAGTGATGCGCTGTATTCTTACATTCTATTAGACCGAAACATGGTCAAGGCCGCACCCGCTTCATCATCATCGCCATCATCGCCCTCATCACCGCCCTCATCATCACCACCCTCATCACCACCATCACAGCAACAACAACCACAACCATCAGTAAGCTCTGGATCGTCAGACTCATCAAGTCCATCTCCACCCCCACCAAAAGTGGTCACAGTTACTCAGGTACGTCGATGCTTTTAAGCACCTGCTCAGCATGGTCTCGCGAGCACCTCGGCTGACAGACCCCACTAGGTGAATGCAGAGTCCAGAACAATCATCCAGACAGTCGAGGCGCCGGCCTCGTCCATGATAGAGGAGAATCCCGCGTCGTTTCGCACAGTCACAGTAACTGGCACACCAGCCGTGTCGACCATTGCCGCCGTCGCCGACAACACCAACAACAATAATGACGCACCCTCGCCTACGGACTCGCCTACACCCCACAGCGACGACAACGGCGGCGGCGGCGGCTCTGGCCTGAAGCAGGGCACCATTGTGGGCATCGCGGTGGGCGGGTCGGCGGCCGGTGTGTTTGTGGGATTGATTGCGTTTATGGTCTGGCGCCGCAACAGGTACAAGGGCGATGATGACGGCGACAGCGGCAGAAGACAGAGCGAAGAGGTGCAGGGCGTAGTCGACTACTTTGGTACCGCCAACGGAGCTACGTCGATTAAGAGAGACAACACGAGCGCGTCGGAAGACTCGCGGATGGGGGCGTTTGGGCAGAACAAGAACCTTTACCGCAACAGCATAGGGAGCTTGGAGGATACCTCGTCGGATTGGGGCCAGGTATTACGAGTGGTGAATCCAGATATGCCAGAGAAGCAGCATTGAGGAAGACGACATGTACACTCCTTGAAGACCTTTTTTTTTTTTTTCTCGTGGCCTTTTTTTTTTCCCACACATTTCTTTTTATTATTCTGTTAGCAGATATGTGTTATTTTACAAGCAGTCAAAGCACCAGCGTGTGAGCAATTGTTGAATAAGGTATAATAAAGTATAAAAACGCATTTTTTACATGCATCATGAAACCCCGCATAAAGTGTTTTTTTGTCTTTTGTCTTGTTAATGTTAAAAATTCGAGCGCCACTTTTGCCACTTTACGATGCCGGGTAGGACACGGGAAGCTCATCATGGACTTTGGATAGATAGGTGGATAGGTAGTGCCTGAGGATGGTCCCGGCGGCCATGACCACTCGACTTGAAATTAAGTTGCACCTTGATGGAAGGGAGAATTAAGTTGCACCTTAAAAAGGACTATTTAATACATGACGCTCGCCCAGCCAGTTTTGCACTGTCATTCTACGGCCCTGCCGATTAGATCCGAGGAAACGCATTTTGCGACATTCGTCATTCGTCTGCCTGCGGTCTCGGACAAATCAGACACCTGGTGAAAGAAACAAAGGTAATGCACGAGTCTCGCTGTCCCGAACACGTCATGTCGTGGCCAGCCGGATTCAAGACATCAATGTACAGAGTACTCTATTTGCTCTCTCTCAGCCGGGGGGGGGTTCTTTTCTTCTTCTTCTTCTTCAAGGCTCCGTCGGCGCGGGCTGGTCGTAGCGACCGTTGCGGGTGGCGGCGGCCTCGGGGCAGCAGGAGACGGGCATGCTAAAAAGCAGACGGACATCCGATTTGCAAGGATGGCAAGCCCGCTGCGGGCCCCCCTTTTTTTGTAAACAACAAACTAATGACTTGATCGCGAGAGCCTGGTAATAAACAAACGGGGTCGGGATTTAGTTTTTTTTTTTACTGCCTTTTAGGCGCGTTTTTTCGTCTGATCTGCTCAACTTCTTCCGTCGGCCAAACGGCGCCTACTACAAAAAAAGAGGTTGGTTGGTGCCGTCGTCGCATCGGGTTTGTTTCTTTTAGCGCCTAGGTACCTACCCTCAGCCTCGCTGGCTTACAGTGAAGCGTTGTAATAACCGAGGCAATCAATCAACCACTTGTGGTCCAATTGAACATGATTAGGTCTGTTTTGAATTCGTGTTGTTGCTGTGCTAGTTTTAGAGCAAAAATGTTTTATACGTTTTGCACGGATATGATGACACACGAGTTGGGAATTATTTTTCAAGTTTTGATTAGCATCATTATATTCCATGCAACGCACTTGTGTGTAGCCGAGTCTTTATCTGCATCATTAAATTCCATGTATTCGTACACAGCTATCCAAGCTGCTTCATTGTGTATGAACCAAAAAAAACCCCCACCAAATCAGTGTGCTGTATCATGGTATCGTAGAAACTCCTTAAAACTCCCTTTGCTCAAAAGCCAAAGCGACGTCGATCGCATAAATCATCATGTTTTGCTGCATCGTTTTTTTTCCTTCTTTTTTTTTACAGCGCCACCGCCAGGATGCTGGTCAACAGACTCATGACCAACACCGGCTTGGCGGCGCCGAGCAGGCTCGCAGCAGTGCTGCCGCCGGCCGCGGCCGTCACCACGGCTGTGCGGCTTCCCTGGACGACCTTGCTCGGCGCGAGGCACAGCAGCTTGGATCTGGTGGTGGCGTTGCCAGCGGCGCCGGCGCCGGCGCCGGCGCCAAGCTTGGCCGTGAGGAGAATGGGCACCGGCTGCACAATGTGTTCGTTGTAGACGGTAAAAGACGTCCTGCTGTCGTCGGTCCGGTTCAGCTCGCCCGACGCAAAAGTAATATAATTTTGGTAGCCGTCGGGGATGGCGTCGGACTGGGGAATGGTGGCATTGGTAGAGCAGAGAGTGCTGTTGAAGACGACAGGCGTAGTGGTTGCTGTTGCGTTTTTTTGTTAGCACCTAGCTGCATTTTTTTTTCGGTTTGAAAAAACCCCTTTTGTTGCGCGCGCGCGAGAGAGAGAGAGAGATAATATCGGCACTTACATCCAACAACCTTGGCGTCGCCGCATGCGCCCGCGATATCAGGAACGGGGCAGGAGCCGTCGCTGGCAGCAGGGACGCTGTTTAGTGCGCTGATGCACGCATCGCTGAGGATGCCGGTGCAGGAAGCCTGCTCGTTGGCGTTGGCGGCGGCGCTCTGCTGCTCGAGGCGGTAGACGCAGAGGCTGGTCTGCTTGCCGGCTTCGCTGCCGGGGAAGCGCTCGGGGACGCTGACGATGACGCCGAGCGACTGGCGGGTTTGCGACGAGCTGTAGAGGGTGTTTTGCGCGCGCTCGTCGCGAAACGTCAGGGCGAGGTGCCAGTCGTCGTCGGAGGAGGACTGGCTGCTCGCCGCTGGCAGCAGCTTAAAGGACGTCTCGCCTGTCGAGTTGAAGGCGCTCTGGTTCTCGATAATGGTGCGCGCGGCGGGAGGGCAGCTGTCGAGCGGGTCGTTGCGATCAAAGGCGCCGGTGAGCTGTGCGAGCGCAGCGACGACGACGACGAGGGCTTTGTAAGTGAGAGGCATGGCTGTAGGTAGGTATGGTGTGGAACAATGGTGGTTGTTCAATGTGACACAAAACTAGCAGCAACAATGTGCAGGCAATAGGTGTGTGTGTGTGTGTGTGTGTGTCTGTAATAGTACGATTGACAATCTCTGTATAGTTACAAGTCAAGAAAACGGTTTGGGTTCAAGTATCAACAAGAGCATCTTCGAGGAGGAGGGCGGGTCGGCAGGGTTATATATCTCCATCACATCGGCCTATGTGGTCGACTCGACCGCCGGACAGTTTTTTGCAAGAATCTTCGGAACAGCTGGTCGTCCCGCCGCCCCCGTCCCGTTTCATTGTGTGATTGCGGCGAGCAAGGGCTTGTGAGGCCGGGGCTCGCCATCGCAACAAAGGGTCCGGTGCCTTGCCTGGCTCCGCTGTCACCCTAACAAGCCTGTGATTGATAGAAAACCCATAGACTAGCTCGTCCCGAAACGGAGTTGTTGCTCAACAAAGTGTGTCTAGGTCAGACCGTCAGAGAGCTTTTAAAACTGGAGCTCCCCTGTGTTCCCTAGCTGGGGCCATCATCACATGCCAGCGCAAACGTATTTTCGCATTACCAAAAGGAAAAAAATTGTCCTCTACCGCTCGGGAGCTAGTTAGTGCGATAGGGCAGTCTACCAGTAATCACTAACTAACTTAAGCTGGCCCTCGCCATTTTTGGCCCCCGAGTCGTGGTCTGCCCGTGCCCATCCATTCGCTCTGGAAAGTCTGTGGGTCATAGCCTATAACTAGGCCAGAGATCTGGCCATCATGTTGCATGTGCCTGCAAGCGAAAATTGGCCCTTATTTTCCTCATTTTCCTCATTTTCCAACGGCTAATGCATGATGCTTCGATCCCGAAACACAACGAAATGAGTTCGGGAGTCTTGTTGTTTGAGAGTGCAAGTCTTTCATGCCACATTCTGTTCTCGCTTGCATTCATCATCGCCTCGAGCCCTGCCTGCCCTGCTGTTGGTTATCAAGCCTTCCATGCAAGCCCACGATGCTAACTAGCAGAGAATAAGCGCAATTGGTTGTCGGCGGGGCCGCCGGTTTCCGCAGTGTCCCGCTTTCCACCGATAGGCGATAGCAAAGTGCTTTGCTCATGGACAGCAGGCCGGGACAGAATGGGGCTTCTTGATAGCGTTCTCGCCCGAGCGCCCATCACCATAGGTAGCCTCACCTCATTGTCAACATATCTTGTTGAACAGAATAGCGGGATTGCCCGAAAGCCGTCGACTTATGTGCGCCGAAAAAACGCCTGGCTCTGCGTGGTGTTATCGAACCAAAAATAAGCATTGTGGCGCACCCTTCCTCCTCCTCGTTCATGCAGCGACTGCCTACGGTGGCGTCCACATGCTTGTTGACATGTGGCCGGCGGCCGTTGACAAGAAAGACTTGCTCAAGAAGATACGTTACGAAATAACGCGCTGCATTTATCGCGCATTGGTCAGGAACCCGCTGACCACTTTTCTCAACTCTTTGTTGGTCCGCATAACGCTGTGACTCGTGCAGGGGCATAAAGCCGATTTAACCGACCCAGTTCGATATCCTAGCCAGGAATTAGATGATGGCGCACGGGCCAACTATAAAATCTTGCTGCAATTTTTTCTTTGTCCTGTTTGCTGCCATGATTTTGAATAGCTCGTCCAGGACAAAACGTCGCTTACATCACGCATCTAGCACGCCATCCTTTTTTTTTTTTTTTTTTTTTTCAAGAAATCAAAGTATAATACTGACGGGACAGATTTAACGCTCGTGTAGCTAGATACAAAACTGTTGTTGAGGCTTATCCTGTTGATCAGAATAGGTTTGCTCATTTGAGAGTATTTAGCATGTGACAGGCCTCAAGTTGCGCCACATTGGTCCCTGCTGTGATCTGCAGCCTGCAGGTACACCAATTGGCACATTCTAGCGCTGTTCTCAATAGAAAAAAAATCTCCAAAAAAAAAAAAAAAGGTTTTACTGCAGCCAAGTCGGCATGCTACCCATTGGTTTCTTGAATCGCCTGGTGTCGAATCTTGATTTCGCCACTGCTGCTTGGTATTGTGTTAAAACCATTGGTATATATATGTCCGATGCACGTGTTAATGACGTTGGTTCCGCATCTGTCGCAAACATTGCAAAAAAAAAAAAAAAAAGGGCGTACCAAGCACTGGACTGGCTTGTTGCATAGGCCTGCTGCTCCTGACTCATGTCTTGACATGAGCGTGCTGGCAAATTTGACGTATTTTGCTCATCACCGACAGACGACGGCCCAGGCTGTCCCTTTTTCTCAGCTGACTAGTAGAGCTGATCTGTGGACGTGGCGGTGAAGACTGACGACTCATTCGCAGCTGGCGAGTTAATAAAGCCTGGAATCGCTGTCGTAGAGACATGTCGCTTCCTGCGTGGACGGACGGGAGCAATGAACAGCAATGACTCTGTTTCGCTTGGCTTGCATCCTGCTCGGGCTGCCAGCTCTCCCACTCCTCGAGATTCGAATGACTGGATGCTGTGTATTTTTCAGCGTGATGATTGGTGTTTCGACTGGGTATGCGTATCATGAGAGACATTTTGCGCGTCAGCCGTGAGGCGGTCTCACGTCGGGGGTTAAAATGGTGCAGTATAGTGTTGGAAGGCGGGGAAGAAGTAAAAAGAGGCAAGATGAAAGACTTTTCACTTTTGTACCCTTCATCTCCGTTTTCGAAGCCGGATCATGGTATTATGATATACAAAAGGCCGAATTGGGCCAGTGGCAAGCACGACGTGATGGTTTCGGCGTACGCCGACGCTATACGACTGGAATGCCACAATGTGAGACATTGCGCAGACAGGCTCAGCTCTGTAGTGCACAACTCAAAATAGAATACTCACTTCTCAGAGTTTGTCTGCTGCTCTTTTTTTTTGGTAGTTTTGGTGGAATATGTTCTTGCAGAGGGAGTCTGTTTCAGCTACGGCAGCTCGGAAGGCGCATACCAGAGCGAAGAGGCGCTGAGCGATGTGCAAGGCTGTGTGCATGTAAATCCTGTAAACTCACACTAATCGGAAATATAATGATTTGTATCTCTCTTCTTTTGTGCTGTTCGTAAAGTAGTTTGGTAGCGCGGCGAAGCCCAGTCAGCCTATGAGCTGTCATGTAAACGTATAGAGATAGTTTTCAGGATGTTGATGATTTGTATTGGATATTTTTTCCCGACTCTATTATAAAGTATGCAAGATCTAATGTAAAGTGATAATGATTCTACTCCATCTCTTTCAAGTTCTTGGCCACGGTGAATTTCGCGTCCGTCTTGCTCTCAATCTCCTCTACCGTCACACCAGGAGCCAGCTCGGTCAACGTTAGACCCCCCGCCTTGCGATCTACTTGAAAAACGCACTACAACACACAGTTAGTTATGAGACAAAAAAACCCTTTCTAAAGACACGGTCTATAATGAAAAAAAAAAAAAACGGGCAAGACTCACAAGATCGGTAATAATGGTGCTGACGCAGCGCGCGCCGGTGAGCGGCAGACTGCAGTCCTGCACAATTTTGGGGGAGCCATCCCGGGCTACGTGTTCGGTCGCGACGACAATCTTGGTATTGTCCGGGTTGGCGACGAGGTCCATGGCGCCGCCCATGCCCTTGAAGACCTTGCCCGGGATCATGTAGTTGGCGAGGTCGCCCGAAGCGCTGACCTGCAGAGCCTGGAGGTAATTCCACCCGTGTTAGTTGGTGTGCAACATGGCGAGAGAAGACGGGAGACAGAAAATGGACGGGCCACAAGAAGAAAAAAAGAAGAAAAAAAAGAAAAAAAAAGGGAAAACTTACCCCGAGAATCGAAACATTGACGTGGCCCCCGCGAATCATGCCAAACGACTCGGAAGAGTCAAAGCACGAGGCGCCGGGCACCATGGTGACGGTTTCCTTGCCCGCGTTGACAACGTCACTGCCGGGGTTCGAGTTAGTTGATGACATGGCAAAAGGGAAAGAAGGAGAAAGACAAAAAAAAAAGAGAAAGAAAATAATTAGCAAGGACGGGGTAAAACGTACGGGTCGACTTGGTCTTTGGTCGGGTAGGGCCCCATGCCGAGCATGCCGTTTTCGCTCTGCAACCAGACGGTGCGGCCCGGTGGTATATAATTGGCCGCGAGCGTGGGGATGCCGACGCCGAGGTTGACGTAGAAGCCCTCTTGCAGCTCCTGCGAGGCGCGCTTGCCGATGCGTTCGCGACGTGCTTGATGTTGGTTTTGCGACGGCCGGGCCTCGGTGCCGTTGTTGTTGTTGTTGTTGTTGTTGTTGTTGTTGTTGTTGTTGTCGCTGTTGCTGCTCGCCGAGGGCTCCTCGCGAATCTTGAGAATTTCAATCTTCTTTTCGGCAGTGGCCGGCACGACGCGGTCGACAAAGATGCCGGGAAGGTCGACCTCGTCGGGGCCAATCGCGCCAATCTCGACAATGTTTTCGGCTTCGACAATGGTGAGCTTGGCGGCCTTGGCCATGAGAACGCCGTAGGCTTTTGTCGTGTAGCTGCCAAAGAAAGAAAAAAGTGTTTGGGTTAGCCTTTACTTGATGTGTGTGTGTGTGCGCGCGTGTGTGTGTGCTTGGGCGACTTGATGGGAGAGGCGTACCGAAAGACGCAGTTGCCGGCCTTGTCGGCCTTGTAAGCGCGCAGAATGGCCACGTCACCAGGTAGTGAAGTTTCCATGAGAAACGTCTTGCCGTTGAACTCGCGCGTCTCCCGCTTGGTGCCGCGCTCGAGCGTCTTGCCGTCGGGGCTGAGCCGCACCGGAATCTCGCCGTCTTGCACCAAAGTGTCTGAGATTCAACGTTAGAGCTTGGGGCGTCTGCGATTGAGCGACAAAAAAAAGGAAGGACGTACGAGCACCAGTTGGGGTGAAGAAGGCGGGGATACCGGCGCCGGCGGCCCGGATGCGCTCTGCCAGCGAGCCTTGGGGGCACAGCTCGACGGCAAAGTCGCCATTAAGGTAGCCCCTTTCCAGCGTCTTGTTGTTGCCGAGATAGGACAGCGTCAGCTTGTTGATCTGGCCATTGCCAATGAGTAGCGACAAGCCGCCCTTGCCTTCGATGCCGGCATTGTTGGACACGGCGGCGAGGGAATGTAGCGAGTCCTTGCCTCTTCGGTGGAGTGCTTCGATGAGTGTTTCTTTTTTTGTTGAAAAGATTTGTTAGCTATTTTTATAAACCATGCTGCCGTTTGGGGGAATGTTGGGCGTGATGTACCTGCGACGCCGCAGAGCCCGAAGCCGGCGCTGAGAATCGTGGAACCGCTCTTGACGTCGGCCACGGCGCGGTCCGCGCTGTCCCAGAGCTTGGAGTACTCGGCCGGTTTTTTTTGCGAAAGCAGTGACGTTGTCGTGAGAAATGTTCGACGCGTTGGTAATGTTGTCGTCTTGGGGAGGAGTGTCGTTTTGGAGGCTGCGCACGAGACCGCGACAGGTCTGCGCAGCGTGATGCGCGCCGCCACTGGTCTTAGTACCGATGCCATTGTTGTGGGTGGTGGCTGGTGTATTTAGACGAAAGTTTCCCGTCCTAGGAGAGTTAAAAAAGGCAAAGGGCAACACAAATTGGAGAGAAAAGAAAGCCGCGCATCCAAAATAAAAGGGAGACGGGGGAGTTTTAAGTGATTTATACTTTTTTCTTTTCTTTCTTCCATTTATATAGTTTGCTACGTATAAGAAGGCGAGCCCGCTATCGCACCGACCCTGAGAAGCGGGGCGCAATCTAGGGCCGGGCGGAGCGCTAGCTATGACGTTGCCAACTCCGGAACTGTTTTCGGGGCTCAAAAATAGTGACCGGCCGCTGATCCGGAAGGGTCGGGGCGTTTTGTTGCGAAAAAGGCGTCGGGACGCGGGGCTGCGGGCTGCGGGCTGACCAAAAGAATGAAAAAAAGGAAACAAGACGAATATGAAACGAAGAAACAAAAAAAAAAGACAATGGCGAGAAAGGGAAATTTGCAGCAGGGAGAAGAAAAAAATTGTTGCTCGAGGGCAAAGGCCCGGCCAGGGGGCCGCTCCGTAGTTGTTCGGCGTCCGAAGGGGTGGGCTCGGCGGGAAGACCGCCTCCGTGGCGGATGTAGTGCAAGAAACACAAATGTTCTGCGCGGATTTGGGCGCGACAAGGAAGAGTGGAGGGATGGGTCGGGGAATAGAGCGATAATTGCAGACCGACTATATGCAAGGATTTGTGTGCCTTTTTTTTGTCGGAGCCAGTCCGTTGGGTTTTTGTGTGTGTGTGTGTGTGTGTGTTTGCGGTTCGGCGTGTTGCCGTGGTTGGGCGATTCGGTTGGTTGCAACAATTCGGGCCGGTTGGAGGAGTTCCGTTGGACCGTACCGTTTTGTTACGAAAAATGCATGGACATATTTCGGGCCTCGGTATGCAGTGCTTGAGATTGGGAGACGTCTGCATGAAAGAAGTGAGGGCGGAAAGAATTGGAGCCGTTGGAACGGAAAAACGTAGAGTGGCAACCAAAACATGGATGCGGCGCGTTTAATTCTACAATCGGCTGTCGGATGCTCCGCTACGTCTCACAGCGGCCGTAAAACAAAATAAGAGGGCCATTCTTTGCGGCTATCTGGACGAGACGATATTGAATGCTGTTTGCAGTGCCGGGCAATGTCTTTTCCTAGCGCAAGCGTCGCAGCGTGCGCTACGAATACACATTGCCGGCTGCTACGACAAAGTCAAGAGGCAACGAACCGAGTGATTGTGTTGGTCATGTCGCAAGTTTGCGTCCCACACAGACAGTGCACATACGCTGAAACAATGGTAGCGAGTGATAACGGCCACGATGCTGCCTGGACAGCTGGGGTTGGTCGCTAAAATTAATCATTTCGCCTTCATGTAGCGGAGGTGGTGCGCCGGGAAGCCCAAAACGGTTTAGCGCCGAGGGAAGCTGTTTCTTTCATCATGGATGCCGACTGGTTGGACTGGCTGACTGGGTGCGCAAGTTCAACAAACAGCTGCTGAGTAAAAAGGTCGAAATGCCATGCACATCTTTGATGCGTAACGTAGGTATTAGGATAGGTTGCAGGGAATTTTGCCAGGGGCGGGCGCGCTGCAGGGGAAGACACGGCAGGGGACGATGCCGGAGACGTACGTGGCTTGTCAGCGACGATCCGCGTCTGGGTCAAGAGTCACGACACCGTTGACGGGGAGTGGGAGAATGATGGGTGCAGGACGGCTGAGGAAAATGGGCTGCATGGAATGGGATTGGATAAAGATCAAACCGACATTGGAGAATAAATTCAAGTCCAGCTGTCAAGGTAATGGACGATTCGACAGAGTGTGTCTGCCACTGCGCCATGTTTACTGCACTGGAACGTAGCATCTGGCGTTGGCTCCAGCGCCAACTAACTAGTTGAAGGTGCTTGGATGCTTGGTTCAGGTTAAGTAGGGAGACGACGAGGAGTCGCCAAAGTCTGGCCATTGCAATTAAATAAATCGTGAGCCTACATTGACGTCGTGAACATCCATCACACCAGGTTAGAGTTTGGAGGCGTGACCATATAATCACAGTGCATCTTCATCGCGGCCGGCGTCGCTTGCCCAGAGCGTCTGCTCAAACCACTACCTAAAGCCTACTGTGATTGAGTGAAATTGTATCTACAAAGTATCGATCCAGCCTATTCCATATACTATGGCGCCAATAGTTTGCCCATGTACATGAGAGATACCTGGCTCTGCCCTATCATAGTGGAGTGGTGGAGCCGAAATCTATCAGCAGCCGGCAGCCCACAGTCAGAGCTTGAGAAGGAAGGAGCGACCTGTGTGGCCGCCTGCCTCCCCAGTCAACACCCGCCCCCAGCCAGCCCAGTCAGCCCGCCAACCTTGATTCTAAACTTCTTTTCTCGCCCACCAATATACCTCTCACGACCATCCTCGTCGCCATTTCTCCCCTCCCGTTGTCGTCTTGCCTCAATTCGCTTCCTCGCGACCCTTCTCGATACTCCCCCACGTCAATCGCCCCTTCAACAACCCGCGCAAAATTTCCAGTCATCTTCCGACATTACCACACCACGCACGCCTGGTCCTCTCGACACCCTTTGGCTCCTCACCACTTCGCAAACAATACCCGGCTGTCCCGTAACTGCTGTATGAACTCGTCATTGCGCCAGCAGCTATCGCTCTCGAAGCCGCCTATTGGCTAGACACCCTGTCGTTGCACCCGTCGCGCCACTGTCATAGCTTCCCAGGGCTCACACCTTTGTCAAGCTATGACATTCCTCTCGACTTCCTCAAAGCCTTCCGACAATGAATCCGATGCCCGCGCTCCTCGTCATGAAAAGCTAGCATACCATGATTCCCACCCGTCTATCCTGCTAGACCTGGAGACCACGCCCAGCCCCATGCCGAGACACACAAACCTGTCGCCGCCCTCGCCTGCGCAAATGGCCGCCTCTCCAAGCGATCGCGTCCACTCGCCATCGCGCGTCAATCATGGCCATTCCACCAACAGCTCAGCCAATGCGCTCAGAATATCCACCGACGTCCTCTCAGCATCACCTGGTGTATGCTCCTTTCCAAACTACCGCGATGTCCCGGCTCCAGACAACCGCAACCTTTCACCCTCGCGGAATTCTCTAAACAGAACCACCTCTGCCAACTCTGTGCAGCTCGCGCGAACACCAAGTCTTAAAGCTGCATTAACAGGCGCGTTTGCCTCGTCCGCCGGATACAATAGCAATGTCTCCAGCCCCGTCATCAATGCCATGGGCGACGTCACCCCGTTGCCCAGTCCCCTCATGTCAACCGACTCTCCTGGCCCTTGGTCGCGCCTGAGTATAAACTCGGCTTCTCCCCCTCAGTACCGAGCTAAACTCGACATTGTGGGCGAAGCAGCCTCTTCCAATCCCACCCAGCGTGGCTCTCAACCCCCCTCTACGTCGCCCAAGCGCAAACCCTACCTTAACAGCCGACAGCAAGATTTCATACCTGCGCCGACGCAATCCTCATCGACTGGCAACCAAAAACTATACCACACGAGGAATCGCAGCGTCAGCGAGTACGTGCCTGACCCCATCTCAATTCCAAAGCGATCCATTGTCGTTTCAGGCTCTCATTCCAGAAGAGATGGCACTGAGCACAATGACTCTGGACTGCGACGAGAGTCTCACCTGGCCGAGTCGCGCGGCCTAACCCCTACCGTCACCAAGCCCCCGACGCCTCCTCCTAGCGACTCGTCCAAGGATTTCATGGATAGTCCGGCCAAGGCGCACGAGCCCTCTTTCGAGTATTTCAAGGCGCGAAGCCGCAGTGATGGCAAGAAGCGGCGCTGGAGGTCTCTCGGCGTTCTCGGTCGCGGCACTTTTAGTCGAGTCATGCTCGCGACCAGTCAAATTGTTCCTGACGGCGACGGTCCAGAGATGCTGCCAGGCACCCCTGCCGCGTGCCGTCTACCCCGCAAAACCCTAGTTGCTGTCAAAGTCTGCGAACATGGTCCGCGAGGCGGTGCAAGCGAGGACCGCGTCGAGATGAGCCTCAAGCGTGAGCTGGAAATCATGCAGGTCATTCACCATCCTTCGCTTCTCGACCTCAAGGCCTGGAACATTGAGCCTACGCGCGCCATCCTGGTTATGAGTTTTTGTCCGGGTGGTGATTTGTTTGATGTCACTACCTCGCACCGCAAGAGCTTGACTTCGCCCTTGATGGGCCGCATCGTGGCCGAGCTTGTCTCTGCCATTCACTATTTGCATCAACAAAATATTGTTCATCGCGACATTAAGCTTGAAAACGTTCTCGTCAACATACCCGCGACCGATCTTGCCAGCACCAACATCAACTGGTCGACATATCCCTACTCCATCATTGCCCTCGCCGACTTTGGTCTCTCGCGACGTATAGCGCCAGGCGAGCAACTCGAAACGCGATGCGGCTCCGACGATTATGCTGCTCCCGAAGTCATCCTAGGCCAACAATACGACGGACGCGCCACAGACGCCTGGTCCCTGGGCGTTTTGCTGTACGCGCTGCTCGAAGCTCGTCTTCCCTTTGATCCTCACCCCGGCATGAGCGATGCACACCGCATGCGCAGTCGCACAAGCCATCGCATCGCGCGTGTTGAATGGCGCTGGGTCGAGTATGCAGGCGACGATGGAGACCACGAGGGCGACGCGGCCAAGTTTGAGCGAAGCGGTTTGCTCGGCGCCATGCACATTGTCGAGGGCCTGCTCAGACGCTCGCGCAACCGCTGGACCTTGGAAAAGGTGGCAGCCGAGCCGTGGGTTGTGAATGCGCTTCGCGTCGACGGAGGCATTCGCTTCAGAGAAGAGGATGCTGGCGAGGAGGTTCCATGACAAGCTGGCCAGCAAAACGCTGTTCTGGCTTGATTCTTTGTTTCAACTTGAAGATTTGCTTTTCTCTTCTTGGACGGCGCTGGTGTCTCTTTTCACTGAGCTTTTTTTCTTTTCCTGGACGGCGCTGTTGTCTTTTCACTTACCTTTCCCCCTTTCCCAGACGGCGCTGTTGTCTCTTCACCTACCCTTTCTTGTTACCTAGACTTGAGATTCCCACATGTACTATTACTTTTTTTATTCCTTACTACACCTTTTTATACTCGATTGTTCGAGAAGGCTCCAACATGTACCACACTACTTGAACAATATTTCCTCTTTTTTTTGTTTTTTAATATTTCCCACTCGACGTTTTTTTATCTGGATGGTGGGAGTTATAGTTGCCAGTTGGGCAGCGGTTTCTTTTTGTTTATTTTATATCCTTTCAATCAGTTCTTATCGACGAGGGCTCTTTCGATCTACAAGTGTCGGCTCATTACTGTTGCAAGACGCGAAGAATAATAATGATTAAAGGAGTGCGCCTGTTCAATGATGAATCAGATAATTGGTGATGAGGGCGTGAAAAAGGTTGAGGGAAAGGGGCTGTTTAAAAATTTAGGAATTGGCGTCGTTTTTGAATCAGCATGGAATTTATACACAATGAACAAAAGCTAGCATGTCCGTTTCGCGTGATGAATAAGCTGTGGATGGTAGATAGCTGTAGAAAATTCCATGGTGTATTAAACACTGACTGGGTCCATGATGATTGTTGTTTTTCGTAATCTGCTTTCGATTGGCGGAGAATGAAGGTTGGGTTGTTTCGCCGAATGTCGAGGAGGATTGAGGGGTACACGTCGCGCAACGTCGGTGATGCTCAAGGGGGGTCGGCATCGGAAGCTCTATCATGCCAAATGCGACTCATGTGAGAAGATTCCTACTTTAGGAAAAATTGAAAAGACGAAAAAAAAACCCCCCCCTAAGATGTTGAAAATAAAGTGTTTCCGCCTGCTTGGCGGACCAGGTTTTAGCCGACATGCAGAGCTCAAAGCCTCTTTCTTTCTGCCTCGTACGGTCGAGTCGTTTCTTTGAAATGGGAAGGGGGCCGTCTGTCGAAACAAGGGCCGCAGTGGCAAAAAAAAAAAAAAAAAAGAAGGGGTAAAGGGGGGCAAGGTAAATAAAAGTCACGAATAATTCGAAATGAAGCGGCGGTCAACGACAAGGACAGGAAACAAGCAGCTCAGCTAATCCGTATATGTTAGGACGAACGAGTAGGGGGCAAGTTGTAGCGCGTTTTTTGTCCCCCCTTTTTTTTTGATGGTGTAATAAGAATAGAAGAGACAAACTATAGAACAAGGTAGTCTGTATATACAAAAAGGGCTTGCTTTCAGCCCTTGGTTCATTACCGTGTTTGTAGATGGGACGAGGGGGGCGGGGGGTGTTTGGGGGGGACGGAGTAATTTTCATTACATACTACATACTAACAAACCCCTTTTTACCTTGCGCAGCCTTGTCTCGTCAACTACAATACGTGCCCTGAAAATGGCTGTTAATATTTTAAAGTTT
>JARJPL010000871.1:0-29634 GCA_030782805.1 Aschersonia sp. MBC 622
CTCGATACTATCTTATTAATGATAACTACACACAAGAGCAAGTAAATTAAGATTTTTAAAAACATATAATATATATTTACTCACTTTTGGATTTATTACATATTTTTTATAATTTATTTAAATCGTCTATCCGTAGACGATTGACGGTTTAGAAACGAGGTGCTTTCTCAGAAGGGCCGGTTTAATGTGTCCCCCACATGCTTGGGCAGCATGACTTCTGCGAGAGCATGTTCCCATTTTGGTCATGTAGCCACACAATGTCAAGCCACAGTGGCTATGGGAAACAACAAGGTTTACCAGCAAGTCAGTGAGGAGAGGCCGAGGTACGGAAAAACGGTCGAAGCATGCCTACACTACGTGTTGCTGGCAGCATAATAAACAACTGCTCACAAATTTATCTACTCTATCGGATGCAAAGCAGTAAAGCAAAAGGTTTTCGCAAACGAAACAAAACAAGCGCAAAATAGCCAGTTCCAAACTTCCAATTGCCTAGCGTTGGTCAGGGCGGGTGCACGAATCCTCTCGCCAAGAGAAATTCTGGAGCCGGCCCCTCTCTGCAGCACGAGGGATTGGAAGTGGTCAGGTACAGGGGCTTTCAGTGGGCAGACAGCAGACTTAGCAGCCTGGTTGCGCCAATTGCCGTTGCCGTCCGGCATGCTAAGTAGAGGAGGGATGCAGCACATGTGGCACCGCTACGGCGCTACCTATCTACAGTGGGCCGCTGGCATTCGAAGCAAATCAGTCAACCCATGCACAGTCTCCAGCCTGACCCTCCTCTCCTCCCTCTGGCCCTCGAGGCGCAGCAAGTCGTCCCAAAAGGCTGCTGGGGAATTATCGTCCTTCCAACGCACCGCCTGATTGCACATCTCCCACAATTATCTCCATCATTTTTTTTTACACTCTCTTCTTCCTCCCCCAAGCATTCGTTGCAGTCAATCCATCAGCGCCAACCGCGACGACCTGGCCTTGAACGATCGCATACCGGTTCCTCTACTTACTACCCGCACTCGAGTCCGCCGCTCGACGGAAAGTTGCTCAACCAATTGTCCCAGTTCCGCGTCCTTGTCGAATACACATCGGGCGCGCAGCTGCGCTTCTCTCTGTCGCATATACGTCGTCGTTACTTCTCTGCGTCGCTACCCAGCTGCGGCGCTCCATACCGCTCGCCTCCGACGTCTTCCCGCCTGATAATGTAATTCGACGCAGGCCGTTTGCGTACGGTTCTGCATCGACACCATGCCCGCCGCCATTGGTGGCTACGAAATCTTTCACTATGTGACTGATGCCGTCCTCTTCGTCACCCTCGTCGCCTCGATAAGCTTCACACTCTGCGCCGCCATCCGTCTGCGTCGCCGTCGCGACCAAGCACGCAGATTCTTCTCCTGGGTCAAGATATCATGGCTCATATACACCATGTACGATATGCCGCCCCGACACGCTCAGTGACCAGTCCTCGTCTCAATGTGCTAACATCGCCCCCCCAAACAGCGCCGTCTTCATGAGCCTTCTCGAAATGGCCACCGTCACCCTAACATCCCGCATCTTTCGGACAACTTACACCTCCGACGGCGACTTACCAGATGATCAGGTTGACTTGGTTGCTCGCATAGCCACTGGTGCCTCGGCACTTTGCCATTGCTTCAACGTCTTTGCTGAGGTCCTCGTCTTTCTCACTCTCGCCAGCTTCATCCGATGCATTCGCCTTATCGGTCCCCGCGACGACAAGCACCCTCGTCGTCACAAGTGGTCTCGATACTGCTCCTATGGTATTGCTTTTGGCATCACCATCCTATCTCTTGCCGTTTTCAGTGTTGGCATCTACTGGATTGTCCTGTCGGAAATCTCATCCTCCAGCAGCGGTATTGCCTGGGATAGATACTACGGAAACTACATCTCCGCCGCGAGTATCATGTCTCTATTCTGCGAGTCTCTCCTTGCCTTTCTCGCTATATCCATGCTCATACGATCTTGCATCCTGCGGCGCAAACTTCGCACTACAAAGTCGCTGCACAAGCCTTTGAGATATCTCATCGCTTGCTGCAGCCTCTGGGTCGTGCGTGCTTGCTTTGATATCTACTGCATCGTCTTTGAGACCGTTGCTCCCGACTATTTTGCTCCATCAGTCGACGCTGCAACCAGCTTCAACGAAATATTAGTCGTCGTCTTCATGACGTGGCCTCTTTTCATTATCCTCGTTATTCTCTATTATCTCGGTCTAGACAGAAAGAACGGACTCTCGTCTACTGCCAGTCCCCTGCTCAGGGAAGACGGCGAAAGCCATGTAGCTTCCTCGGAATTCTCATCGTCAGAACAGCCGAGTATCACGCCGATTATCACGCCAATGAGCGAGCGAGCCAATGCTCCAGCTTTGACGCCCGTGGCTCCACGCCCTGAGAGCTTGTTCGCCTGCGACGGTGTCATTGATGCACCTCCCGAATACTCGCCGCCAGCTGCCCAACCAGCCGTCTCTGGTATCGCAGCTCCTCTTTCGACTCAGACGCCCATTATCAGAAGCCCTGTCCCCCGTTCTGCTTCACAGTTGACGGTTGAATCGGTACAATCATCTGAGGAGGAGTTACATGCAGTGTCGACTCATCAGTCCGATATCGCATCACAGCGGGCCGCGATCTCCCCCCCGGTCGACAATGCGCTGCAAGCAACACAAACGCCACACCATCACAGTCTAGAAGAGCACGTACCGCAAACAAGTAGTGCTTCAGCAGCGGAAGAGGATGAGTCCATGGGCCTCTACCATCAAGCAGATGGCCGCACTCCAGAATCGGAAATGTCCAATCCATTGCCGTCTCATGACGAAGCCATGGGCTTATATCACCAAGCCGATGGCCGGCCTCCAACATCCGAAGCCAGTCTTTCAAACATGCTTCCTTCACACGAAGAGACCATGGGTTTATTTCATCAGGCGGATGGCAGGCCACCAGGAACTGGCAACAGTGTTGTGCCACCAGCCAGCTCGAACCCCGTCATGTTCCAGCCCACTAGGGATAGACCGGAATCAATGACCGCCCCTCCCTCGCACGATGAAGCTATGGGCTTGTATCACCAGGCGGACGGTAGAGTGCCCCAGTCGGAAGTGCTGCCGCCAGAGAAGGAGACACAGAAGAAGTAACCGGCGTAATCAACAGATAACTGGCGTTTCTTTTCCTGGGATTCTAATTCATGTACCATCAATCATCGACGGCTTTTTACTCTTGTGCCGTTTTGGACACGAGCCTTTGCATTATTGTTTACTTTGGGATTGGCGCTATGGTGGAGGCAGCAAGATATTCGGGCACAGAGCCCCTGTATATATATTCATCGATACATAATCGCGATCTATCATGATAATGGCCATGTTGGCAAGGTTATACCTTCTCTCCTATTCTAAAGTCTTGGAATGTACGCATATGTCTATTACGGTGGCACGTTTAATCAACCTCGGAGAACTCCTCGGGTACAACGTACTCGCCCAGCTCATTCTCCGTGCCAGCCACGAATCTTTGCCGTCAGCATGAGACGTGTGCCTAGGAAGCGACAGACTTACTTTGTGTGACTTCCGCGGGCTGCTAGCTGACCCTTGCTGTTGAAGAATTGAACCGTCGTGTACGCCAACGTCTTGCCGACTGTAATCACAGTGAGCTAGCCGCGCAGGAGGATGGCTGATCTGGGGCAACTTACTCTTGTCGCAGACGGCTACACCCTTGAGCAGATCACCGGGATTGCCGCCGGGGTTCAAATAGCTAACTGTCAGAGGAGATTGGTTTTTGCATTCTTCAGTGTGCCTTGGCAGGGTAGCACATACTGTTGATGTCAGTCGACACGCCCGTCTTCCATCGTCCGTGGGACGAGACGGCCAAGCTGCCGCCCAAGTCGACAATCGCAGCCAATGTACCTCCATGTATGGTATGTAAGCGGTTCTGTCAAAAAGGTCAGAAAGATGCCCCGAGGCTGTGGCTTTTTTCGTCGAGGTAATAGTACAGTGTGGTCCTTGTGAATGTCCAGTTCAAAGTCAACCTTGCCCTTGGCGGCACTCGTGACACGAAACTGCAAAAGAGTGAATCAATAAATTTAGTGGGATTTTCTTTCCACAACAGTTATATGAGATGTCCTACCCGGCTGGGCCCAAGCAGTCTATTAGGCGCGTTAGAATGTGAAACCGCTGCGCAGCCACCTCATCTGGTTTACTTACTGCGGCTCCAGGCCGGACTGGGCCATAAACGACTTGACCACCTGCTGCGGCATTAGCAATTGGACACGCATAGTCGAGCGAAATGAACACACAGCCTGTGTAAAGGCCAAAGGTGATAATTTCTTGGCCATGATCGAGGCAGCTTGTCGCTCAACGTTGCGGCGCGGAATCGTCTACAAGGTGACTTTGTTAAAGCAGAGTTCGGGAAGCTCGGTGGTTCCAGCGCGTTCCCTCAGCGCATCGATGCCGTCACACACAGCGAGCTGGCCACTATAACAACCGCCAAAGGAACCCGCCCCGGAGAATTATCCGATCATCATCCGACTTGCTTGATAGCTCGCTTGCTGCCTGCACCGTGAACTTTGCAACCCGTTACCGTTTTCCCATCCACGAACCTAGCTACACTTGACGATTGTGGAAGCGAATTACTGAGCTACGGCGACCGTTTCCAGACCATGATATAGTCGTCCTCTTATCCCACGGAACGACCTTGGCATCGCCGTTCCGGCGCGCCGCGCATCGAAACGACGCACAACCCATCCTATCCACGACCAGGGAACGAGGCGAGAGAAGACAGAGAGAGAGCAAGATGGCCGCCAACCCACAGCCTGCGCTGCAGCTGGCCGACTACCTCGAGAAGCTGCCCGGCACGACCTTTAGAAAGCTCTATCAGCAGCCCTCGACAGCGTTTGCCATTTTCCGGCGCATGCTGCCCCAGCTGGGTACGTGCCTGCGACGTCCCGCGCGGGTCGTGAAGACACCAGCACTGACATTTCTCCCGGATGCGCTGCAGCCAAAACCTTTGTGATGCGCATGCTTTACATGCCCAGCCCAATGAGCCTGGCCGATTTGGATTCTTGGGTCAAGCCCGAAGCAAAAAGGTACGGGCAGCAGAGATGAAGACGTCTTTTGCAAACGTCGCACAATTTCGGTATAACTAACCAACCACGCCGCCCTAAAACAGACAAAAAGACCAGATGCTCTCGACGCTTCGCAGCCTGCACATTGTCCAGATATCGGCGCCTTCCAAGGACAAGACCCAAGAAGTGCAGCTCACCGCCAACTTTCGCACCTCGATGCGCCTCGCCCTCACAGGCGGCGGCAACCACGGCTCCTTTGGCGTACCCTCGACCCTCGCCGTCCCGCCCGAAATAGACCTGCCCTTTCTCGACCGCTACGCGCGCCGCCGCTGGGACGAGATTCTGCACTTTGTCGTGTCCTCGGTCGGGTTTAAGAACGCGGGCGGCAGCGGCGCCACAGCCGACGGCCCCAACAAGAGCGTGCGCGACATCCTCGTCGCCGGCCGTCTCGTCGACCGGCACCCCAATGGCTCCATCGGCATCACACAGGCCGGCTTCACGTTTCTCTTGCAAGAGGCCAACGCGCAGGTCTGGACGCTGCTGCTGCTATGGCTCGACGCGCTCGACGCCGACAAGAGCGCCGCCGTCGACATGCTCTCGTTCCTGTTTGTGCTCGCGAGCCTCGAGCTCGGCCGCGCCTACGACACAAACGCTCTGACCGAGCACCGCCGCGACATGCTCCCCGCGCTCGCCGACTTTGGCCTCGTGTACATTCCGCCGCAGAAGCGCTCCATGTTTTTTCCAACGCGGCTCGCCACCACGCTCACCAGCGGCGCCAGCAGCAGCCTGCGCAGCATCAGCGAGGGCGTCGTTGCCGCCACCTCGGCCGCTCTCTCCTCCTCCTCATCTCATCAAGACCAGAACCCTCAGTCCCGCGCTGGTCCGCTCGGCGCCGGTGCCGGCGATCAGATCGGCTCCATCGTCATCGAGACCAACTACCGCCTCTACGCCTACACCCAGTCGACGCTGCAAATCGCCGTCCTCGCCCTCTTTTCCCGTCTCACCATGCGCTTTCCCGACATGGTCGCTGGCCGCATCACCCGCACCTCGATCCGCCAGGCCATCCAGTTCGGCATCACCGCCGATCAAATCATCGCCTACCTCGCCGCCCACGCCCACGAGCAGATGCATCGCTCCGCCGCCCTCGCCGCCCGCCCCGTTCTGCCCCCAACTGTCGTGGACCAGATCCGCCTCTGGCAGCTCGAGAATGAGCGTATGAAGACGACGGGAGGCTTCCTGTTTCGCGACTTTGACGACCAGAAAGAATATCAGGACACGCGCCGCTTCGCAGACGAGATTGGCGTCTTGGTGTGGAGCAGCGACAAGACGGGCATGTTCTTTGCTAGCAAATTTGAGCAGATTCGGGATTACCTAAAGAGCAGAAAAAAGGCTGAATAGGTAATTATGAGGGCCATGTTTTCTCTGCGGTTAAGAGAGCTATCAAGGCAGCCAGTGCTATTGATACGATACGAATGAGTCGACAAATGGACTTTGGGGCAACAAAATGTATTTGATGGCGTTGTTACGGGAAAATGGAGTTTATACGTAACTTGGCAACGATTCAGGACTGGAAACGGCCAGATGTATGTAAATTAAAACCATTATGATAAAAACAACAATCAAGCATAGCTTGTACTTCATTATATGGCACTCCCACCGAGCCATAATTACTCCTTCGGGTATCTGCTTATCCATGCAAACCAATCAGCACCATGCGCCATTCGAGGCAGAGAGCTCCGGGCCATAATATCATCCAGCAATGGCAAAAGAAGAAAACCGAGAGACAAAAAGCGAAAGCGTGTTCCAATGCCAAAATCAAATACTCAATTACCAAGACCTCCCTCCAAAGTGTCCGTTGCCAAAGTTGAAACCAGAAAAGGGAAAAGTCCAAAAGAGTGTACCCGGTCGAACCGAACAAGGACTGCAGCAACACTGCAATATTAAAGATGCGCCTTTGTATACGTCCGATGATTTATCGAAAATTTAAATATCGCCCCTCGAGGCTGTGTGGATGCGTCATTCCAAAAGCGTTGGATGCATTGCTGTAATATGCATCTTCTAAAAAAGCCAAGCTTTGTACATCTTGATGACGGCCTGATGATGCAAAGCGTTTGGATATCTGCGAGTCTCCAAGAAAACCACCGCGATGCGGTAAAAGATTCGGGCGACAGCGGCGGATAGCAATTTTTTCCCTCCAGCGTGTCAGAGACATTTTGGCGGCTTTGGTGATGCACTGTGATTCGAGAATGGTAAAGACTTGTCGACAAAGATCGTCCTCGTCCTGGAGTGGATATGGCGGGTTGCCTGAAAGTTGAGGATCGTGACTTCTACCATCTCTAGTCGAGTCACCTGAAATGCCTGTTTGAATCGTGTCGGTCGCTTTAGACAGCACGCAAGCCATGTGCTCGTTACATAGATGGTCTCGGAGCGTGGTAAAACGCCCGGACCAGTAAGCTGACGGCTGAGCATGAACAATTTGTCTGGGATTTGGTGGAGTTTCCACTGCGTCATTCATCTGTTTCGATGAATCTGGCGTTGTAATGTTGGTTGTGGAGGAGCGTGTGCTCGAGGATACTGACTCTTCCTGTGAACGGCGCGTGAGCGAGCGCAAAACGACGACGCGTGGCGCGTCCGATGGTTTGAGAGAGGCGTCTAATTTCTTGATGTGCGGTTTCGAGATAGTAGATGTCACATTTCTTCGATAAGGGACCGAGTTCTTTATATCCTGCAAGACATTCATAGTTTTTGATTGTGGAAGTTTTGTGGCGAACTTGAGTTTGCTCTTGTGCAGGCTACCATGGTCTGGTAGTCTGGTGGCGTGGGTGTACTCGTGATCTCCAGTATCCGTGAATATTGTGGTGGTGGATGCGGAGGCGCTTTTGAGTTTTGAAAGAGACGAGAAGTCGTCGTCGACCCGACGCCGTGGCGTTGTGGACGATTCCTGCCTAACACCTCTTGATGCGGAGGAAAGACTTGCTAAGCTTTGTGTTTTAAAGAGTGTTTTCCTGGCAAACATGCTGATTGCCATCTTCTTCTCAGGAAAGACTGCTCCCGGGACTTCGAATTCATCATCATCTTTCGTTGGGCCACAATCCTTGATGGCATCGACAATGATCAAACCGTCACTGCGTGTAAAGTCCGCTCCTCTGGAGTTCTTGACAGGCCCAATGGGCGAGGATATTACCAAGGGCTTCTTTGTCCGTCCAGTATGCATATCATGTTTGTGACTTGAGAAGAGTTGAGCAAACCCCATTCTGCTTATGCCCATCGTGAAGAGCAGTGGCGTGGCTCATTGATTTCGACTTGCTTCAGCATCAACGCCCATACCGGGTCGTTTTAAGAGTAGAGGGCAGTGGGTTGATGCAAGTGCTGTATGATCCAAAAAAGAGATTGATAGTCCAATGCTTGGATAGCAGCATATGATTTTGAAGCAAAGAAAGCTCTGTAATGGTACTGATGGAGAGGGGGATGCACGAGCCCGCTGGATCGAAGTCCCGTCGAGGATGGCTACAAGCAAAACGCGATGGGAAGCGCGCCTCGATCGCGAAGAGCTGATGCAGCTCGCATACAGGCTCGCTTATTCAGTGGACCTGCAGTATGCATAGAATGGAATAAATGGAATAGATGCGATTGGTAGCAGTTTCGTTTATTTTTGGTGCAGAGAAGCAGTGACTCGACGGCTGCCTGCCACTGTTGGTGGTGCGCATGCCAGGATGGTGGTCCTTTCTGCCAGCTGGCAAGCATGAACAGAGCAAACGGCCGCCTTCCAGAACTCTACCTACCGTTCATGCAGTACAAGACTCCAGCAATTTCCTTTTCCATGCTCCTGTACTATGTTGGGTGGACTGTGATACGTCTAGCCTTCCGTTCCGTAGTCGTCTTTGGCAGCGCCATTTTGGTCAGCTGTGCCTTCAAAGCGTCTGCTTCTGGAACAGCTGACGTACTGCGGTCAAGGTGCCTCGCATTCTTCGACCTCGAATTCTCAGTTATCCCATCCATCCACCGTGAACTTGACTATGACGTCAGCCGCGCCTCGCTCAATCGCGTTTCCGTTTGGATCGAACAAAGCTCTCTCAATGTACTTGACATTACCCTCCAAGTCGACCAGAATAACAGTTTGACGCTGAGTTCCATACAAGCCAGACGAGTAGCCCCCAACCGGGTTAGCGGGCGCATGGCTGGCCGCTCCATTGGATGTATCGGCGTCATCAACCCAGCCAATTGGTCCCTTGGCTGCAGATTCGGCAAATTCGGCTTTTTGCTGCCTAGTACCAACGGGCGGTATGAAAATGCTGTGCCGGAACCTCTTCATGCTGTCCTGCACAGTGCCTTCTTCCTCCTCAGCTACCGGCAGTGTGTCGCGATTGAGCACATTGAAGAGAGACCCGACCAAATCTGTTTCGCTTTGATCCTTGGCTATGGCGTTCTGAATTGCCTCGCCAACTAGCTGCTCACCCGCAGATACCTTCGGCCACTTTTTCGGATTGGTGTACGTAGTGTTGCTCAATCCCCAGGTCCTTCCCCTCTCTCCGTCAACAATCGGAACATCGTCCACATGGTCTGCTCGATTGCTAATGATGGATATGTTTTCCGCATTTTTGCGCAGTCTTCCACAGATCATGGAAAACCCTCCGACACCCTTGACGCCGCCGTCCTTGACCAAACGATGGACACGTTCAGTCAATGACTCGTTTGCGTCGCCACCAACCCAGAGGCTAGGCATACCGCCTCTGCTTCGTGAAGTCGAAATTACAGTCGGCTCATCAACGATTTCTTGATAGTTGGTGAGCACGGCAAAGTCGCCAGCTTTATTCACAGCTAGCCACGTGCCTTGCTCGGCCCTTTGAAGGTCCCGGGACGAGAGGACCTGCTGGCCCGAAGTTGGGTGAGCCCACCAATGCGGACGAGAAGTCGGCCTCAATATGAACTCATCTCGGTTGTCGATGATAATTAAAGAATAACCTGGGTGGGCGGTAGATAGAATGGCGATGCACATTGCAACGGCGCAAGCTGTATTGCTGGCACTGCAAAACACAAGTTGCGGGTCGTCGCGCCTGGGAGAATATATATAGGCTGAGATGGTGCGGCTCGCTTCTGCGAGACGTATTTACGGTGAAGGAAGAAGGTGGCTGCTGCTCGACGGCGCCGAGACCGAGTCGTTGCGGGAGGCGAACAGGTGATGTTCTCCGCTATACACCGCGCCATTGGCTACAGCGAATCGCTGCTGCCCAAAACTCGCCCAACCCAGTAATCCACAGATGCTCGTCATGATGCCGACGAGGCGACTTGTGGTCTGACAATATTCTTGGCGGAAATACAACGTCAAGAGAATTACAAAAAAAATCATACATGCTCATATTTGAAGAAAGCTTCAGCCCTTTGAAGGGACAGTACGGCAGAAGAATTCACGGCTGGTACGCGTTTGAGCCGACATTGACGATGCAGCTTTGCAGAAAGTTGGGTACGTGAAAATCTGCAGGCCCGACATCGCTGCGCGGCGAAGCGGAAAAAGCAAATATTTTTGAGGACGAAAAACAGTTAGCTCGAGGCCATGAAGTAATAACGCATTGCCTCAACACAAGTCATGTATCATCCAAATTCATGTTACAGCCCATTTGCGAGCGTGTTTTTTTGCGCGTCGTCGCAATGTACAGTTGTATAATGCTGCAGAGCAGGGCAGGACAGTCAGTGCAGTTTAAAGTAACCAGGCTGCAGGCGTTGCAGAACCTGATCCGGGTCGTATTTCTTGGAGATGCTTCGAAGTCGAGCAAGATTTGCCTCGCCGTAGCTAGCAAGCACATCCTGCTTCTGTGAGGCATAGTTTTGATAGAGGTAGGGGTGTTCGAGCCCGCGAGCCTGGGCCGCCACAACAGCGCGATCTACAATAGCTTGAGCTGCGGCCATGATGCGATCATCGTCACCAATCTCGGTCCATGAAATGTCAATGTTTGCCACTGTGGCAAATGAATTAGCCGTCTATAGGGCCATGTCGGAAAGGTGGTATACGAACAGGTGAGCGGGCCTTGGCCTTCTAGACCCAGGGGATTGCCTCCATTTTTGGAGAAGTGCTTCGTCATAGACGTGGTGATGGGTTGAAAAATCGTCGACGGTACGATGCCGGGAGCGTCTTTGACCTTGTCTACTTCCTCGATGTATATGGCCACGATATCGTCCATGAGCGCAGCGCTGTTCTTGAAGGTAAAGGTCCAATAAGTTTTACTATACCGGTTAGGCCACTATTGCGTAAGGTCTATGCTTGCCATGAGGGACATACCGGAAGCCATAAGGATTGCTGGCGTTGAACTCTTGTGTCAGTGGTGGCAGGTCAACCACACGCAGAGTGTTGGCAACAGCGCCGGGAATGGCTGTGAAATTTTGCAGAATGGGAGGGTTTGGGACGGGTTTGCCGTACTGAAGATCCGAAGCGATGACATACACGCCTTGAGTTTGGGCATATGCATACGCAGTAATAATCTGAGCATAATCATCTTCGGGAGATTTGATAGCAAAGCTTTCAAAAGCCTTGTTGATAGCTTTGCTCGTGTCGGGCGTGTTGAGAAAGATCTGCGAGCCAGCCCACATATCCCCTTGTGGATAGGTCTCGAGGTCGAGTCGTGTGACGATGGCAAAGTTGTTTCCACCGCCACGCAGAGCCCAGTAGAGATCCTTGTTGCAGGAGTTGTGATTGATATCCCGGATGGAGCCGTCCGCAAGTACGACCTGGTAGTTGTAGACGTTGTCGCAGGCCCAGCCGTAACGAGCTGAAAAGAACGATATGCCACCACCCAGAGTTAGTCCTCCGACGCCAATGGGAGACACTCTCCCGCCGATGACGGTGAGATTGCGTGGGGTTAGCTGCTGATACACATTGTACCACGTGTTACCGGCTCCCACAGATGCCAGTTTCTTATCTGCTGATAATTGCACGTCTGTAAGATGAATGAGATCAATTGTCACGCCATCTTGGATATTGGAAGCACCCGAAAACGCGCCGTGGCCTCCGCTCTTGACGGCGAACTTGCATTGGGTTGCGCGAAACGTGAGGATGGCCAAAGAAACATCCTCGGCGCAGGTGGGTGAGAAGCGGCAAGACGGGCGAGTAAATTCTTGCTGCTGAGACCAGTATCGGTTCTCTTGGAAATCATAGATTGACGAGTTTGGAAAGGCCACTGCATGGGGGCGTGTAATGGCAAGGAAAGCACACTTTCTCACAGATCTGTCAGCCGCTTGTCCGTGGGATGGTGGTGCGGAATCTGCCGCCGCGGGGATTTGGAGCTGGACTCACGGCTACATCGCAGCCAAGATTAGACACAGATTTTGATCGCTGGGTCGAATTGAGGCCTGAAAAGGATGATATGTCGGCTTGGACGCCGTCCAGCGTAAACGGCGAGAAGGAAGCAGCTGCCGCAATGCGCGCCAAAAACGGCAGCGCTGCAAGCAGACAGGGACGCATCGTGAAGTCTGCGGTGCGCCGGGGAAGCGGCTGAGCCTAGTGGATGGGTGGCCGAGGACAAGGCGCGCGGGGGTTGATGGGCGGATCAGTAAATGACTGAATGCCGTGCGGGGAAGCGGGATGTCGATGGCTTTGTTGCACATGGGAGAGATGGGACAAGGAACGCTGGCTTTTACTTATTTATGTCAGGCAATTCTTGGACGAATCGCCCGCCGGCGGTGTTTCCATTGACCATTGAGCAGCAACGCCATCGTTAATAATTATGGAAAGGTGGAAATTATCACCGGACATGACTCCCTTTGCTGGGTATCCGAACCAGGTTTTGGGGAGAGACGGTCAAGGGAGGGCGCTAGCTGGCTTGGGGCAATTCGGCCGGGGAACGAACTAGTAAAAGGTCCATTCGGAGAGAACACGATTCGAGAGGCGATTTTGCACCTTCGCTGCAACATCGTTGGGGAACGCGTGCGTTACAAGCGAAATGGTGATGATGCATCTGCAGAGGTAACTTGACATAGCATGGCTGCGATGTCTCGCCCTTTTCACGTCGGTGGCTGGCCCTGCCATACTGCTCGCTACCATGTAGGTAATTAGCTACTTTGTTACTAACGCACGTTTTTATTTTGCGGTTGATATCGTACGGGGAATGGTTGAGATACCAGCATCGCACATCAGCGTGCCGAGCCAACCCCCCCGCCCCTCGGACGGCCCAATCGGGTGTAGTGCCAACTAGTCGTGCAGGAAGCTAGAACAAAAGTGGAAGGGTGTTGTTATGAAATCTGGTTCGGGTTATTTTGACATGCTTCCTGCCGCTGTGCCCTGACTTCAGTTACCAAGTGACCGATGATCTCCCGTAATTGAACTATCTCGGCTGACTGGTCACTTATTCGCTTCTCAATTTTCTGCCAGAGGTCTATTGGAGTGCCTCCATATTTGCACATGTAACAGGCATGACAGGCTTGTTGGGCATCACTACTTGAGATTCCGCCCTCAATATCACCGCTCGAGGTTGCACCCTCGAGATCGCTGCTCGAGGCTGCGTGCTCAATATCCCTATTCAAAGTTGTGCCATCAATATCCGTTGGCCTGGTTGCGCCCTCAGCCTGATCCTTTTCGGTTGGCGGCACGAGGATTGTTGCTATTTCTGGGTGCCGCTTGATGAATCGGTTTAGCCAATTCTTGCCAATGGTGGTTGCTTGCCCACTCGAGGCTAGATAGCTCTTGGCAACGGCTTTAATTTGCTGATGTGTGGGCGTGCGCCCGAGTTGGCTTTGCTCGACGACGTAGCTAACCAAAGTGCGCTCCCATTCTGCTGAGAGCTTCTGCTGCTTCTCAAAGGCCTGTCGGGCCGAGTTCCTGCCGTTTTTTCGGTCATACAGGGTGCTTCTCGGCACGCCGGCTAGCTGGGATGCTTTGCCGAATGAGAGGCCACTTTTGAGGAGATCAAGGGCTTTCTTGACGTCTGATTCGCTGTACGGAGCCATTCAAAGGGGTTTTTGATGTGGAAGGAAGAACATTGAACAGGTTTGGTAGCGCATGCCCTTTAATCCACTTTACCGGCTTTGAGATCCGCTCGCGGCTAGGAAAAACGTGTATCCGCCAGGGTGACCCTAATGAATTTCACCGCGTCATTAGGACAGAATGCATGGTGGTCCGTACCGAAACTTAAGTTAGTGTCCGACACGCTGATGTGCCCTGCTAGTTCATTTTGAATTTTGGCGAGGGTCAATTCCGCGCCCGATTCTTTCATCGAGGGCGCGGCAGAGGTCTACATAGTTACTAAACTGCCTATGAAGTAGGCTCTAGTTATTCCGATACTTCTAAACCGAGCCCCCCAATGATGCAGCAATATCACACCACTGGATCGGCCGGAATAATGGTGACTCGCCCTGCGACGCATCATCACGAGTTCCTCGTCGCCAGACTGGCTCCAGGCTGATGTTGCTGTCCCCCTGTCCAAACCCCTCCCGCCCGACAGCGTGGAAATTGCCGATGCCAATCGAAATCATCTTCTAGACACTGTGGCTGGCTAATTGGTGCTTCTTGGAAGCAACCATCAGCCTCAGTTGTAATACGGATACTGAAAGTTTGGAGTCGCAGCGCAGAAATGGAGCCCGGAAGCCCCTGCGCCGTCATCTTACTCAATAGCCATCACGGCATCCTCCGCCCCCTTCCCGTCGCGCCGCGCCTCAACCATCATTTCGCACTCAACCATCGTTACTCGTCGGCAGCGCTGACGGGTTTGGGATAATTTGACAAACAAGGTGGGGGCGGGGGCACCGTCCGTCGGAGTCGTCAACTTGTGTTGATCTTCAGTCCAACGCGAGGATGCTCCAGCGCCAGCGCCGCCTTTGTTCCGCGGTCGTGGGGTTTAGCACTGTTTTAGCGCGTCCCCAACCACACAATCCCCAATTAGTTAGTTTGGATCCCGAAACAAGAGCCAACAGTCGTCGTGGTTGCTGCTGGCATCTTGACCTTTTCATCATCTAAGCGTGATTGCTGCCGATATTTTGGCTTCTTCATTGTCTAAACGTGGTGGCTCACCTGCGCCGGCCGCATCTTCGCAATGAGCACGCAAAATGTGTCAGAAAAGGCCGACAAAGTACGTCTAACAAAATCCGATACCAGCTGCCCATTCTGAGTTTGCAGTGCCGATTGGGCTTTGTACTGATTCGAATCGTTGCTCTGCGTACAGGAGGGCCTTATTGCATGTTTATGCGTAGGCATCGTCTTCGTTATAACGCGCACCGTCGCACGCTGGTATAAGCTTCGCAAGATACCCCATCAGATGGAAGACATTTTCATGTACCTTGCTCTGGTATCTTTCATCATCACAGTTGGGTTGTACTATGCAACCATTGATACGTTCTTCAGAGTCAACGACATCTCAGATGACCAAATAGAACCTGAACTCGACGTGATGCTCAAGGAATTTTTTGTCGTTCAATTCTTCTTTTGGCTAACACTATGGGCTGTCAAATGGAGTTTGCTCTTCATGTTCAAGCGACTCACAAAAGGGCTGCCTTGTTACACACATATCTGGTGGGGGGTCTTGGTTTACTCGGTTATCGTCTTCATCGGCTGCTGTATCAGCAACTATACGAGCTGCTCTTCGTTAAAGGCCTGGTTCACTGCTGGCGAATGCAACAGTGCACGAGATACGCGAGCCAAAGAAATCAGCCTGTGGTTTAGTTTAGCCGCAGATTTAATCACAGATGTTCTGAGTACGCCGGCTTCCATCTTCCAAAGCACACGGATGCTAACATATCTTGCAGTCATGGCCATACCGCTTCGAGTCCTCTGGAGCCTCAAAATGGCTCGACTCGAAAAGACGAGTATTGGGCTCATCTTTGTGGTCGGCCTCATCACCATGGCAACCGCCATCATTCGCAGTGTCTTGCTCTACTTTAGCTCGAGTACTGGACAAGTGAGCACGACGTGGCTCATGCTATGGGCTGGCGTCGAGGGAGTAGTCGGTAAGTGCCATCTTCTGGCTCTACGTGTGCCGGCAACGCTAACATGTCTCTAGCCATGATTGTAGGCTCTCTTCCCTCCTTTGTCATCTTCGTTCACGGTCGGGTTGCCGCCTCAAAAGCACAAAACGAGGAAAAGTCGCATCAAAGCCCGCTAGACGGCAACTCGAAAGCAAAGTCTTGCGAACGGACCAACAGTTTAGGGTCCCGGAATTCTAGTCCGCTATGGGCCGCTCTCGACTATTCTAGTGACAAGAGCCTTGTGGACGGTGTTGCCGTCACTCGGCGGCACAGCCCGGATCGGCGGCAAGCACTCTGTAGGGAAAGCGAGGCCGACCATGAATTACGTCCGTTACGACCTTCGTAGCGGGCCGATCCTGGACATACCCACCCCTGTTTCGTGTGAATTCTAGCACAGCGAGCAATTCTTGGTTTTGTGAGCGTTTATGTAACGAGTAATGTGAAATCATACAAATGGCTCAAATTTTCGCCCATTGCAAATTGTAGCGTGGGAAGAATCTCGGCGGTTGCCCATATTATTACGAAATTCTCAGCATGATCAGTGGCACTGGAGGGGGTAGTTCCTTGCTTGCAGGGGTTCTTGAAACCGCGGTGCGCCCTCTCAGAGCTTATCATTTACAGTTATTTTATTCGAGTTTGGTCCGAGGTGCAGGATGCACGTAAGATGGGCGAATTACAGTGATGAGTGTCGGGTGAGATGGCACATGATGACTGTCATCTGCACCTGCAGGAAATAAGAGCAAGATTGTGTCTTGCTTTGGAACTGCCAAGGGACTCGACAAGGTTGCGACGGTATTTGCAGTGCCCATTGTTGGCGTAGAATGCAACGCGAGTAGGTGCCCAATTCCACCTCAACGAAGATGTTCTCTCTTGTGATACGGCCCATTTGCAATGCCTCTCACAGCAGTCAGCTAATTATCAATTTTTCTGGTAAGTAATGATAGTCATCATAAGTCGGACGAGAATGCGCACGGATTTACCATGATGCACCGACAGCAATTAGCGTCATGTTACAGCGCTCCGTGCCTAGCCCAGCGTCGCAGTGCAGCACCATCTCGCATATTGACGTGTCTCGAAAATAGCCGGACGCTTCAACGAAATCAAAAACTCACTGTAGAATCTCCAAAAAAGGGTTCCCGTTCTGCATATTAGAATTAATTTTGCTTTGTTTTTATATATTAACAGTGGTATCATAGCCGCGAAACGACGTTTCTCGTATTTCCAAACATTGCGCCAAAAAACCGTGGGTAATTTACAAAATCAAGACTCCCGCAACCGCCATGGCCAGCCATCCGTAGACCGGAGACGCCAGGAAACCAGCCGCCGCATTCTTTTTAGATGTCGGGTTGGGACTTGCCGTGGAGCTGGCACCGGCGCCGGCACCGCTGCTGCCTCCCGACTTTGCCGTGCTCGTCGCCGACGCCAGGCAGTCGGTGGCGCCGCGCGAGACGCTCGGAATGGGCGCGCCGTTGCTGTTGACGTCGCAGCGGGCCACGCCCGTCTTGTTCTGGATCTTGAAGTCGATGCTGGCGCGCTCAAACTCGTACGAGACCTCGTCGGTGTTGTTGGCAAAGACGGTCGTCAGCGCAAACTTGAGCGGCATGGGGATGCGCCCGCTCTCGACCGAGTCAATGTACTGTTGCAGGTTCTCCGTCTGCTTCCACACCTGGATCGTCGCGTTGCGCACTTCGCGGCCGCGAATCTCGGGCGACTTTGCATCGTGGCTGTTGGTGTCGTCGGTTCTTACAAGCTCGCCCGAATCATTCACCGTCAGGTTCGTCCGATACCAGGCGAAAGCGTAAATGACCTCGTCAATGGTGTCGCCGGTCGGGATGAAGGATATTTCGAAAAAGGCAATGTAGCGTCCCTTGCGCATCTCGTCGTCGGGCAGCGGCAGGCGGATGACGGCGGGCTCGTACAAGGCTGGGCTCGCCGGGATGACGTCGCCGGCTTTTGGGAAACCATTTGTCGTGAAGAATTGGACCTCGTCGTCGCCGCTGCTCGGCGCTGACGCTGTCCGGGGCCCAAGACCCCTGAAGTCAACCCGAAAGTCGAAATCGCGGCCAGACAAGGGAGGATCGGGCCAGGAGGCCGCGGCCAGCAAGGCCAAGCTCGCGACAATTGCGATGCAGCTTCGAGGCGCCATGGTTTTGTGTAGAATGTGAAACGGCTGATTGCAAGACGATGAAGTAGGAAAAAAGAATTAAAGAATTAGTTCGAGGCCGGCCAGTGGCGACACTAACGAGTTAGTAGAAAATCCATCAGACTTCTGGTGATGATCGGTGGAGACAGGAGCCTGATATCCCCCTCCGCTTGACCTGGCGCACTCCTGGAGTCCTGGATGCCGTTTTTCCCGTAGCCTAGCGTGCGTGCGTGCGTGCGTGGCCGCGTCATGCGCCTCCCACGAAGCCGTCCGTTGCAACTTACCAAGCAAGTCCTCATGTTACTTGTATCACTAAGTTATTTATTTTATGCGGCCGTAGATGCCATGTCGCTTTTGCGCACTTCCAAAGCTAAGAGAAGAAACTTGTGGGTGCGATTGACGACATGACAGGCCTTGACCGCTTTCTGATTGTGCAGCATCATTTTGTCGAGTCGCAACAACATGACTCTTTCCGTATATTGGCCTGCCTTTTTTATAACACATGATGCATTGTGATACAGTCTTGGCCCATCCCACGTAGGTCATCTAACAAGGGACCAATTTCCCCCCCTGTAATAAGAGGCGTACCGCTCCTTTACTTTCTAGCAACGCCGCTGACGAATTTCTGCCACGTTACGATTAATTCTCCACGACACGAAATATTTTTTGCGTCTTTTTCAAAAAGCATACCTTTTGTCTAACGGCGTCGATTCTCCCTGTGCGCACCAGTAGATCAGTATAGCGTTTTGATTGAGCTCTGCATCAATAGCAACCAGAAACGGGCGACAGCACTGGCACATCCGCCATAATTACCTTGCTGGTATGCAAAAATCGCAGACTCGGTGTTTGCAGATTTTGCCGCCGTCATCAAAGCAGCAAATCTGCTGTTCGTTTGGCCCTCTCCCGCAGTGGCAACAGCGCCATTTCCATCCGTATTTGCAAAAGAAACAGCTGTCCAAAGGGCATGGCTCACTCGATATATCATCCGGCTCTATCCACGATGTCATCTTGCAGGTAAAGCGCTGGCCTGTGTAGTGGTTTATGACGGATTTACGACAGTATCTCGTCTTCCTGACCGTATCAACACCACAACGGTGCTTCTGTATGACAAGTTTACACATAGGGATCGATGATTCGTTCCGAGTTCGAGGCTCATGCGGCAAGCCCTACAGGATTGCTGCTTCGACCACTTGCTGAGCGTGATGTGTTCTTCGCGGCATGCTTCATAGCTCAAAATATATGAAGCAGCACTGCAGCTGCAGCCTCGTAGATGTATCAGATATGATGGGGAATTATGTTTGTGATGAGTGACGTACTTGTGATACGCATTCGAAAGTTTGCTGTATTCTGGTGTAGCATGACTAAAGAAAAATTCGTTTCCGGGGCTCACACATGCATGCATGAGTCGGTCGTGTCACATTGCATATGAATGCTCTCATCAGATACCAGTACACACATGCAGCTATGTGGTTGAATATGAAGGAGAATTTGAGGCCTAGAAACGGTAGGTTGTAAGAGCGCGTGCTGATAAGAGCCCAATGTGCCCGACATTAGAGTGCCCGAACCAAAATGATGTACTAAATTTTGTGTTAAGAAATGAGGTCACAGAATGAAGAAAATTACTAAAAGAGTCGAAATAGTAGTACTAATAGGTCTTACAATATTGTAAGCCTCGGAGCTCATGGGCAAACAAGTGGTGCTCCGCAGCGCTGTCAATCTACTCCGAGCATTGAGGGAAGAGATTGATGTGGATATACACCGATTTGAATCAGTGTGGCTTTCTCATTGATGTCTGTGCCGATGTAGCTGAGATGGAAAAATACAACCATCAAACAAGCCACCAATGTGCGACGTCGGTGATTGCAGGCCTACTAGGCCTTGATCTTTGCAGAGATCACCATGGCATGCATGCTGGATAAGAGATTGCAGTAAAGCAATAAGTGCAATCTAGCCTAACCGAATACTTCATAAAGACAATTCTGGTCCGGTCAGAATAAACTAGAGCGAATAATCTGATCTTTTTATCAATTTCCGCACCGACTGCTGCTGACCCCAGGTCGCGGCTCGGCAGGCCGTCTGTGGGGTAAAAGCGTATAGCCGAGCCGTTGTGACAAGTGCACCGATTTAGAATCTTCAACTTTGTCTCCGTCGCGGGAAAAGGAAGCCATTCATCTTTACGGGCCCAAAATAGACTAGCCAGGCATTTTGATCGATTGTTGATGCAATGCCGCGCGCTCTGACTCTCAATGCAGGCCAAGGTGGCCGCCCAGGCAAGGTCTACTACCCGTAAGTTGCCGTTGCTCTGGCGAGGGGCAGCGCTGGAACAATGCTAACATGACAATGTGTCAGTCTGCAAGTAAAGCAGGTGCCAAAGCCGAAACCAGGCCCCAATGAAGTCCTTGTTCGCATCAAGGCGGCAGCTCTCAATCACCGCGATCTATGGGCTCGCCGACATCTCTACCCTGGGCTGTCCCTAGAGAACCCACTGCTGTCCGATGGCGCTGGCATTGTCATCGAGGTTGGAAGCAAAGTCAAGCGCACCGAGTTGCTCCATCAAGCTGTTATATTGACTCCTATGCGAGGCTGGGAAAGCGACCCTGTCTCGCCCGAGGACCCTCATCGGTTTGCCGTCATTGGCGCTACACTCCTCTGCGAGGATGGAACCGGGCAGGACTACCTGGCTGTTGACCAAGATGAGGTTGTGCTCGCACCGCGCCATTTGAACCCGGTCGAGTGCGCTGCACTTCCCCTTTGCGGACTGACTGGTTGGCGGGCGCTTGTTTCCAAGGCTGGTGTCAACGGCCCCGGGAAAAATGTGCTGGTTACTGGTATTGGTGGCGGCGTGGCTCTGCAGGTATTGCAGTTTGCCGTCGCGTTTGGGAGTAATGTGTATGTTACATCTGGAGACCAAACGAAGATCGACAAGGCCATCGCAATGGGTGCCCGAGGAGGCGTTAGCTACAGGGACACCGGCTGGGGCTTTGCTTTATTAGAGCTGCTTCCAGACGAACATGCATATATTGACGCTGTCGTTGATGGTGCAGGCGGGAATTTGATCGCCGAGGTCGCGCCCATTATGCGCCCTGGTGGTGTCATTGCGCAATACGGCATGACTGTCGGCAACAAGATGGACTGGCAGATGCGGGCCGTGTTGGCCAATCTCGAGCTCAAGGGTTCGACCATGGGCTCAAAAAGAGAGTTTCGTGATATGGTTGCGTTTGTAGATGCGCACAAGATCAAGCCAGTTGTTAGCAGGACTGTACGAGGACTGAGCGATCTTGAAGGGATCGAGACATTATTTGCCGACATGCAGGCCGGGCGACAATTCGGCAAATTGGTCATTGAGATGGACGATGAGCCCCAAGCCCAATTGTGACACCTATCAAGTTGCAATTTTATCGAGGTTGCCCTGAATACACCGTTACATACGGCGGGTCTTTTTGTGTGTTGGTGGCGAGACTTTGAGTGCTCACACTCGTAAACAACAAATATCCTGCGTTGTCTACCAGAGTAAGCATTTCCAGCTAAGAGACGTAATAAAATCATCACTTGCCGTTAGATCGAATTCGCGGATCTGATTACGGATGGGACTAGGCGCCGATACGGAATGGCACGATTTGAAATACAGTGCGATTCAGCCCTAGAACGTCTCAATGCGGCGCCCGCATGCAGTTGTAGTTGATCATGTGCTCCCCGATTCATCGCACTCACAAGTTTCTTCTCTTAGCTATGGAAAGTGCGCAAATAATCTACTATGAAGACTTTCTTTTGCTAAAGAATACGCAGTTATTAATAGAAACTTGCAAAGTAGATGCGATTACACAAGCATGTGCGAGCCAGAAAAAGGCCCGCCCATGAATGAACCAAGACTGACAGTTATTATTGGCATTTTTGCGTTCGGACTCTGGGTCAAACAAAACCCGGAGAGTTGCTGCTTCTCCGCACTGGGCGGAAATAGTTAGCATGTAACTACTGCAGTGCATCCTGCTCAAACCTTAGAGACGTAGTGCGGCAAGTGCGGCCACTCTTGCGGGGTGGTTACGTGCTTCGATGATGTGATTTCGTCAACTATTTGCTACAATGTCAATTCAACCTCGCGCCCATTTAAGTTCATCCAAAGATCCAATACAAATTTCAGATTCGGGAAACAAAAAAAAAAGCCAAGAATTTGATTATATCTCAAAATGGGGGTACTGATTGACTCGCATCCCGCCGTGATGGACGCGCATATTGAGGAGCATGCCGGGAATGGCAATGGTGTTCCCATTCTGCCAAGTCTATCGGCTTCTGGGGACACACTGAGCGAGGAAGGGAGAACTAATCAGAGGAAAGACACAGACACATCTGCTGTACCATCGGCTCTAAAGCAGACAACGCCACTGGAGATTGTGGACAGGTATATTGATGAGCCGCGGCCGCTCAAAGTCGCAGTCATTGGAGGGGGCCTGGCGGGCATCCTTGCCGGTGTCCTTTTGCCCACGAAAGTGCCCGGTATCCAATTGACGATTTACGAGAAGAATCGTGATTTTGTGAGCCGGATACACTGTTTGCTCTGAATTTCGCCACGCTCACCACTTGTACAGGGAGGAACGTGGCTCGAGAATGTATATCCTGGTGTGAGATGCGATATACCATCGCATGTCTATCAGTCGACCTTTGAGCCCAAAAAAGACTGGTCCGATGAGTTTGCACCCGGACATGAAATTCGCGAATATTGGCAGTCTGTCGCCAAAAAATACAACGTGTACCAGTATGCCAAATTCGAGCATCTTGTACAAGGGGCGACATGGGATTCCGATGCTGGAAAATGGCACGTTGCAGCCAGAGACTTGACAAACAATGAGGTCAAAACACTGCAATACGACTTTGTGCTGACATGCATTGGTCGATTCAACGATTGGAAGCTACCAACGTATCCTGGCATTGACAAATTCCAAGGAACACTGAGGCACACCTCGAACTGGGACCCTGACTTTGACCCGGATGGGAAAAGAATCGCCGTCATTGGAAACGGGGCCAGTGGTATTCAGGTTGTTGCTACTCTGCAGAAGACTGTGGCTCATTTGGATCACTACGCCAGAAATAAAACGTGGATTGCGACCTCGTGGGCAGGAGATGAAAGAACGGCCGGCCCCCAGCCTATTGGAAACGAACTGCAGAACACCTTTCAGGATCCGACGACATACACGGAATACAGGAAAAAACTCGAGGACAAATACTGGCGGGGTTTCCCAGGAGTTCTTCGTGGAAACGCTAGAAATGTGAACTTGAAGACGAATTTCATCCAAGTGATGCGGAAGAGATTATCCAAAAAGCCGACCATGATTGAGCACATGGTTCCCGACTTTTCTCCCAACTGTCGCCGTCTGACCCCCGGCCCTGGCTATCTGGAAGCAATCACCGAGGACAACGTGGATTATATACGCACACCAATTCGCAGAATCACTGCTACGGGCATCGAGACGGAAGATGGCATCCACAGAGAAGTTGATGCCATATTCTGTGCCACCGGCTCCAAGACGGATTTGGTGCCGCGCTTCCCGATCAAGGCCGACGGGAGGACACTGGCCGAAGTCTGGGCCCCCGAGGGAGAAGAAGCCTTTCCATACACATACATGGGAGTAGCGACGCCTGGCTTCCCGAATCTACTGTTTGTCCACGGGCCGTTTGGCACCGGCCCGTCCGGTACCGTGCCCCAGAGCGTCGAGAGCCAGCTGACGTACTTTGCAAAGCTGCTCCGAAAAGTGTCCAGGGAGGGAATCAAGTCCATCGATGCCGACCCCAAGGCGGCTGACGACTTTAACGAGTTTGCCGAGGCCTTTTTCAAGACTACCGTCTTTACGGACAACTGTAGCTCGTGGTACAATGGCGGCAAGCCCGGTGCCAGGGTGCACGGCATCTGGCCTGGCAGCGCTGCGCATCTCACTATTGTGCGGCGCGATCCTCGCTGGGAGGATTGGAACTACCAGTACTTGGCTGGATCGGGCAATCGGTTCCATTGGTACCTGGGCAACGGGTCTACAAAGCAAGAGGCAGACCCGGCGTCTGACATAACCTCGTACCTCAGGAATCCAGAGGAGACTGACTTGAAAGATGTGCACGAAAGCTGGTGGAGCATCCCGTAGATTAGAGACAAGACAAAGGTTTTTACCATTAGTTTTGCTAGACAACATCAGACGAAACAGTTTGTAATTCGGAGCAGCAACCCGTTTCAAAAGCCGTCGTGGTTGCCGGGTGTCGGGAGAATGCCGAAGCCGGAATATACCATCGTTTTGCAACTTTGACCCTCTATGAGCTCTTTCATTCGAAACTTTTATTGATCAGCTCTTTTAAGCTTAAAGTGGCTGGGGTATGTTGTTTCACTTCCTTGAAATGACGTGCTTTTTGGCAATGCCGCAGAGCGGAGGACTGAGCCAACTAGCCCACACACAGTTAAAGAATACGGCAGCCGCGTGCGTGCCTTTGCACATTGGCTGAATAATTACCCGTTTCGGCCTCATTCAGATGATACATTGAAAACTTTGGTGATATACCCAGATTCTTCGCATCATCGCCCATCACCTGCATCATACGCGCTCTCAGGCTCGTGCAAAATGGCGTCCGAAGTTGTTGCACCAGGTATGTGGTGACAGGTTGAAGGTTGGTCTATCAGCGACTTCTTCCTAACTCCTCTCTCTAATCATAGTGAAATGGTATCGATCAACATTCTTCAACATCACGATTCTCGGCCTATGCAATTTTGCTGCGCCAGGCATATGGGGAGCTATGAACTCCCTCGGCGCCGGAGGAGCCCAAAAGCCATACTTGGTCAACACTGCAAATGCCTTGACATTCTGTCTCATGGTTGTTTCTTGTCTCTTTTCCAGTGCCCTGGTTCGGTTGATTGGTATAAAGGGCGCTTTGATCTTTGGCACGTATGTATACGCCAGATGCAACAGCTGCAACAACAGATAAAAATTACGCTGCTGACAAGATGCTCCCCCCCCAGACTTGGCTACGCACCTTATGCCGCAGGCTTATACACAAATAATCGTTTCGGCATAGAATGGCTCGTCATTCTTGGTGCTGCCCTGTGCGGCATCTCCGCAGGTGTATTCTGGATGGCAGAGGCAGCTATTGCGATTGCCTATCCGGAGCCATGGAATAAAGGCAAGGCACTCGGATACTGGCTAACATACAGAGTCAGTGGCCAGATTCTGGGTGGTGCCATCAACTTGGGCTTAAACGCGGATCGCGATCAGGCCGGCAAGGTGTCTTATGCGGTATACCTGGTCTTCATTGCTCTTCAATGCCTTGCTCCCGTGGGCGCGCTCTTCCTGACGCCGCCTGAAAAGGTGCAGCGCCAGGATGGCAAGAAGGTGGAACTGGGCATATTCAACAACCCTTGGCTCGAGATCAAAGCAACCATTAGACTGTTCTTCTCTCGCAAGTTTCTGCTAGTGCTGTTGTTTATTGGGCAAGCCGTGTTTGCCGAGGCCGTATTCTTCACATATCTTTCGTGTAAGTCCGACTCTCTCTTTCTCTCTGCTCCAGCCCGCCGAAAAGGGGAGAAGCGAAACAAAATGTCTGACAAAATCTCTTCTTTGGTTCAGTGTGGTTTTCTGTTCGCGCGCGTGCCTTGGGATCATTTCTGTCGGGCATTGTGGCCGCAATTGGGGGCAATGTCCTTGGGGTAAGTTGCGCCTCGAAGCCGGCCATTTGACAACGTACTTATAATCATGGTTCAACAGTACTGGCTTGACAGGACCAAAATTCCGCTCAAAATCAGGGCTAGATCTTCGTTTTGGACAATTGTCACTTTGCAAGGAGCATGGTGGACTTGGGCGACAGTCATGTCTGCACGATATCGTCGCACACAGCCCACATACGACTGGTCGAGCCCTGGCTTTGGATCCGGGTTCCCTGTATATCTCTTCTTGCTACTCGGCTTCCAGTTAAACTACATGTTTCTGTGAGTATTTCAAGCCCCAAATTATGTATTACTCTCGCTCATATCCGGCCAATAGATACTTCATCATCCAAAATCTAGCCGAATCCCAGGAACAGGTTATCCGCTATTCTGCCTTGCTACGCGGGACTGAATCTGCTTGGCAGGCAGTCAGTTATGGTTTGGGATCCATAGAGATCATGGCACAAGTTGGGAGCGTCTACCTAAACTTTGGTCTCTGGGCTGCTGCGATTATTCCGGCTTGGCTGGTTTTACGGGAGATTGGGGTCGCAAAGCCTGGCGACGGCGACGACTCTGAGCAAAGCACAAGCGATGCTGGCGAAATAAAAACCGCCCGGGCCGTGTCTAATCAGCTCTGAAGATTCAATTATTTGATACGAGGACTAATACTGCCTGATGTTTTTGGTTACAGTAGCACTTGGCACTGAAAAGATGAGATTGTTGAAATGCGCGAGCATGTAGCACACTACATCTACAGTGGATAATCCGTATATTTAGCGGTATTAGTTATATTAAACTGGCCGTTTTGCTATCAAGTCTCCATGTTTGTTTCGTCTGTTATCTTGGCCTTGCACCCGAAATCGGATGTGCTTGTGTGTAGCTTCCTCTTCGTAAGTGGTGGTTGAAATTGCGCCATCGCATACAGCCTTGCTGCCAGCATAAAGCAAATCTGCGGACCTGATTCTAATTTATACCCCACAATCGGATATACTTGGGAAATATGAGTGAAGCAACGGCCATTTGCATGTCCGTTTCAAAGTGCGACGCCATTCCGTCGCCACTATCGCGTCATTGCGTGCTCGGAAAGCTAAAGCGGAGGCTCGGCACCGAACACCAGACGACCGTGCCGAGCTTCTATTTCACGAAACGAATGTTCTGTTCTTTTTCAATGCATGAGCTTTACTTAGATGGTTACTTTACTATTCAAAGACCAAATTGGAGTGAAGGATCTTCAACACCACTGAAACTATGGCCGACGAAGCCTCTGCCAAGGGCAAGAAGTCCCTCATCCTCAACGCCTTTGTGATGATGTGTAGGTCCTGAAATGAACGTTTTATAACAAGTCGTCTGATTCCATTCCAGGTAGCGGCCATCAATCTCCAGGGTTGTGGCGCCATCCAGATGACAAGTCGTGGAAGTTCGACGAAACAGCACACTGGGTTGAGCTGGCCAAGCTGCTCGAGTCGGCCAAGTTTCATGGCATCTTCATTGCGGATGTACTAGGTAAGCTTTCATAAAACGAAAAAACGTTGGCAAAGTTTGTCTGACTAATTGAATTAGGCGGCTATGATGTGTACCAAAAGTCTTTGGAGCCGGCCATCGTCTCTGGCGCGCAGTGGCCGGTGACGGAGCCACTTGCAGTTGTTCCCGCCATGGCTGCTGCGACAAAAAGTATTGGCTTTGGCGTGACCATTTCCACCACGTACGAGCAGCCATACCACCTGGCTAGAAGAATTTCTACTATTGATCACTTGACAAAGGGCCGGTAAGTGCAAGCTATTCTCTCGAAAAGTTTTTGGCCATTCTTGAACTAACTAACTGGGGCTTTTTAAAGTTTGGGCTGGAACGTACGTATAGCATCAAGATGAGGTACATTTTCTTTTTTTTTTTGGGCCTCGTGCTCACATTGCAACAGATTGTTACAAGCTACTTGGACTCGGCTGCTAAGAACCTGGGACGTGACGAGCAACTAGATGTAGGCTTAACTCGCTACGCTGCTTTCAACGGCCAAGTATACTGACGACTTACAGCATGATGAGCGCTACGCCCAAGCCGAGGAATACATGAAAGTCATGTACAAATTGTTCCAGGCTTCCTGGCGCGATGATGCCGTGACGCTTGATCGCGAGCGTGGCGTCTATACCAACCCAGATCTTGTCCGCCAAATCAATCACAAAGGAAAGTACTATAGCGTTCCTGGTCCGCACATTGTCCATCCCAGCCCGCAGCGAACGCCGCTGCTCTTGCAAGCCGGTGCATCAAAGTCGGGTAAGCTATTTGCTGCCCAGCACGCAGAAGCAATCTTTACTTCTGCCCATGCCCCCGAAGCGTGCAAGAAGAACATTGCAGAGATACGGCAAACAGCGCAAGACGTCTTTGGCAGAGACCCGCGAAGCATCAAGGTTCTCGCTCTGGTCACGCCCATCTTGGGCAAAACAGAAGCCGAAGCGCGTGCCAAGTACGACGACTATAAGAAGTATGCGTCTCTGGACGGTGCGCTCTCGCTTTTTGGAGGCTGGACGGGAATCGATCTCAGTGCGTACGGCGACGACGAAGAGTTGCGTGAAGTTGAGAGCAACGCAGTGAGGTGAGCAAAGTTGCTTTCACGACCAAAAGGTTCAACTGTTAGTCTAACCATTTTTTTTTTTTTTTTTTCATTTTTTTTTTTCAGGTCAACCGTCCAGGCTTATGCGCGATTCTCGCCCGCAAACTCAAAATGGACAAAGAAAACGGTGGCTGAGCATGTCAGCCTTGGTGGCAACGGGCCGCTCTTTGTGGGAACTCCTGCGCAAGTGGCAGACAGCCTCGAAACTTGGGTACACGAGGCTGATGTTGACGGATTCAACTTGGTGAGTTTTTTTTTCCTTTTTTTCTTTTTCTCTTTTTTTTCTTTTTTTTTCCATCAATCATTGCTGTTGATTGGTCTTTTTTCTTCTAACCTCGGATATTCCAGGCATATGCACTGTTTCCACAAACGTTTCAGGACATCATCGACCTACTTCTTCCTGAGCTGAGAAAGCGCGGGTTGTTTTGGGATGATTACGCATTCCCGACTGGAACATACCGTGAGAACTTTTACAATGAAGCCGGCCAGAAGCATCCCAAGCCAGAGCATGTGGCGTCGAAATATCATTGGAAGGCGGGGCAGACTGCGGCGGAGAGCACATTTCCTGAATAACCGTTACATGACTGATATGTGCCAGAGCGATCCCAGAACTTAGATACAGACCCGGCTCTCGAGGAAATTACGCGATATATCATAGTTTGATCTCATTTAGCACTTCTCTCGAACCAAAATAGCCGCAGTATCATGAGCATCCACAGCAACAGAATAGCTGCTCAAGCATCCCAGATCCTTTCCAGTCCAGACATCCGTGACGTGATACTTTTCACTTTTGCAACCCAGGCACCTCGTTCCATATGGCAGTCTTTATCGTTTTGTCATCTCTCACATTCATCATCAGCACAAGATGTCCAATACTTGACGCCCCGGTCTAAAACTCGGCAGGGTTGGCTGAATCATATTGTCCACTGGGGGGGTTGACGCCCCATTTGTACGGCTGCGCTGGGTTCCCCGTACTCGTCATCCTGATTGAATGCCAGCAGACATCTGTTCTTGAGTACATTGACATCATCCTGCGTCAAGTTCTTGACATTGGAGCCAATGAGCAAGGGCGTCTTCATAGCAGCCCACAGCGCAACATGCGTGCGCATTTACACGGATGGAGCAGGTAGATACAATATAGTACTTACGACCCCGGTGCTCCGCCAACCTCATCCTAGAACCACGAAATGCAATCTCTTGTCTCATAGGGCTGTAGCAGGCTTCCCC
>JARJPL010000875.1:0-12235 GCA_030782805.1 Aschersonia sp. MBC 622
AAAAAAAAAAAAAAACCTAAAACGCAAAAAAACTAACTAGTTGTTAACCTTGTTCTGACCGGATGAAAGGGGCACGAGGGGGTCAAAAAAATGCTACAAGCCAAGTTCAGGTTAAAATGGCAGGCTACCGAGGGGTTAATACACCACTACCACTGTATCGCAGGAACAGGTGTGCACCATGAGTCCATGACACACCCACGCACAAAAAGTTGCAGGGATCTCCTCAACAGGGAAAGCTGGTCAGAATGATGCAAGGGGACAAAAAGCCTTTCTCGGCCTGATGAGAGGGCCAATTCAGCCAAGTCAACCGCGCGCCTCGGCTTTTTAATTTCGAAAAATCTTTTTATTTACTGGCTCTCCACTGGTTCGCCAGTTGGCACTAGCCTGCGTTGGGCCTTGAAGCCAGACAGAGAGAAAGAGAGAGAGAGAGAGAGGGGAAGCATGTCGAGAATGACGACGAAATCGACCAGGCTTGCCCTCGGTACCGCCGTTACACGTGCTTTTGTCATTCGCCGTTACTGCATCTCATCTTTGCCTGCGGTGTAGTCATCGATTTTCTGTCAAACTTCGGGTAATTTATGCTGCCATAGCGCCAATGCACCGGCCTCCCCGTTGCAACCACCCAAAAACCCGCTGTCAGAAGCAAAGGTGGGGGAGACAACTGCAACGCTGTGAGACGTTGGCATCACAAGCAAGCAAGCATTACAAGCAAGCATCACAAGCAAGCAAGTTAGCATCGCAAAGTGGGCGCAGTGGAGTTTTTTAGCTGCTGGGTCTGGCTGGAGCCAACGCATCAGGAAGACAGCATTTATTCGCCCTGGATGATACATTGGTTAATTGGATACCAACAACTAGTTATGTACAAAGGGGTCCGGCCAACCTGGCGTATCAAGTAGTGTGCGGATCGGCCAGCCTCGTTGCCTTGTTACATTTGCCCGAGCCAGGGTTTGAACGGTGCCCTCCAAGATGGAGCCCAGCTTCCTCCTAGCCGTGGATCCTACGCATTCGAATATTATATGCCCCTTGCCTATAATAAAAAGATTACAACGACTCAAAGGGGCGCCGCTTCATGAGTCTGATAACCTAAAGAGACGTGCACCACAAGGAAAAGTTGAATGGTCATCTCTTGCGCGTCATTGCTAAGAAAAATACAACGACGAACTGGAGAGACGAGTAAGAATGGGAATAGAGGCAACAGAGACTCTGTGGAATATTCTGTGATTTGCCTTGTTCATGGTCGCCTGGCGCGCTTCAACTCTGGAATTTGAATCCAACTACCGGCGATAGGCAAGTTGATTTGTCAAAATGTCTTCGAGCTGGGCCAACATGCAGCTGGAGAGCAAATTTCGTGGCTAGAACAGTATCAAGAATATAATCTGCTTCTTGACAATGTTGAGCAGCCTCAAAACTCTTGTATCTCTCTTGACCGCTATGAAAACAAGGACATATCTCCGGTCTCGGAGAATAGGGCCAGATTCTTTCTAATGCTCGGAAAAGACAACAGCTTAGTCTCCCCCCAGTTCTCTATCATGAAGATCGACCATGTGCTCGAACAACGTGCTTGCCCTGGTCCAGTAGTGAAAGGGCAGTGCTTGGATGCCATTTATGCTTGGCTTTTGTGTGTACGTGTCTCCGCTGTATTAAAGGTGAAATGAAAAGAAGAAGCATTCTTTTGAGAAAAGTAACATGGCTATTCGGCTTGCGTATTCAGTGTCCGACCATCACCGCCATTGACCGCCAACACTGATTAAAGAGGTAAATAGTCTTGTTAGCCAAATCACACAGCTTTTACTCTATGCTTGCAACCGCCTACTCGTGTAAACTTCTCTTTCATGTAGACATATTCCAGAAACAAAGTCCCATTTCCGTCGCCAGATTCAACGCACAAGTCGACTCCCCAAATGGAGCCATAGACGATGCTCAGTGAGGAAGCTAACATCAGCTCGATACCCAATCTCCAATGGCTGAACTTGAGAGGAATAGGAAACAATATGGTAATTGTAATTAAATAATTAATGATAATGGCGGCCGCTGCAGACACTCTTGACAGTGACATGCCAACATGGGCACTTGCATGTACGTGGCGCAACTCTATCTCTTCAAGTGGCGGCGCACTGGAGCTAGGCTCCGCTGCTTGTGACGAGCTCACCAGGATGCATCATTAGATTATTACGTTTATTTTCTCTTTAAAACTAGCCTCCATCTTATTGGCCTCCAGCCATCGTTTTTGTATTGCGCGACTTGATCGCGTCAATACCCCAGTTGCTCGTTGACTGCTACAACGCCCGATTACCATATTAGGATCCTCGCCGGATTAGCAACACGAAGCCGCTGATAGCCGACTCCAAACTAGCTCTCGAGGGGATTGCTTTATTGGCTGTCAGGCCACTGCAATTACGGCAGTTATTCACCCCCATATGTGGCTTGACAGGCAAGGCTACTACTGCTTTGTCTGAACAGGTACAATTATAGTTTGCCGCATGACCCCATTCTCCGGCAGCACGGCATATCTTGCTGGAGAAACGTGGCGGTGGCGCATTGTATCCCTTGCTATTATTAAACTGGAAAGAGCTCGTCATTGTTCCCAATTCGCGGGCAGAATAGCCTGCCGGGGCGTCATCTCTCAGCTTTACTCATATACGGGAAGTAGCTTAGGAACGTATGACAGGACGGCCTTGTCTTCTGTGCGAAAGAGCTTTCGCGGTTTCAAGAGAAAATTGAACAATTTAAAAAAAAAAATAGAAAAAAATAAACAAATAAAACACCCAAGCTTGTCATGTTATCAATTTTGCTTCTCTGGAACTTGGCATGACGTTGAGCTCTAGTCCCGCGCCGTGCGCCTTTCAATATTGACGCACGTTGAACTAGTTTTCAATCATCGCCAAACTTTTCTCGTATAAATCGAGCCATTCTCGAACCCGCTCGAGCATACAATTTGATCTTGGCAATAATAATCAAAACATTCGGCTTGGCCGTCAACTCCTGCGTTTATCCACCGCCAAGATGCTTGTGCTCTTCTGTCGCCGGCGTGGCGTGTAGAGTTAAACTTAGAGTCACCTCACACCGAGTCATGGCACGAGCCAGCTGTTCATACGGCGGTAGCCGACCCAAAAACTCGGCTATCTCGCCGAGATTCTATTAATTGACATTTCAGATTTTAATTGGACCATCGATGCTGTTCGGTTCCTGGTAGCGCACGAAGCGTGTGTCTCAACACGTACAGGGTGCCTGATTCACGACGGCGTTATCTCCTCAGCCTACCACGTCGACATGGACTTTCCTAGGCCATGCAAAATAATTTGTATGACGGCGAAAATATATACATGGGAGCTTGTCAATTTCTGACACTATGCTCAAACGAGGATACTCAGCGAGTGACCTCTTACTCTTCATCACGAGTCGGGACACAATACCCTGTGAAATATCACTCCTGCCGACGTTCAAAACAGCTGTATTTCATCGACGATCAAACCAAAGGTCCTGTTTTGTGGCTTTTTGCTCAAGGACTGGAAAGATGAGCGTCAAAGAGTACAAATCGGGCATCGTGCTTTGCGCGTCGCGGCAGCAAGCCACTCACTCCTCTCTACCTACCTATTTACCGTCGGTGTTATGAGCCCAGGTACTCCCCGCACTGGTACCAATCTCCTCCTTTGGTATCTAATGTTTGACATGGACAGGGATGTTTGATGCCCATTACAACTTGTATGCTCATGGCGGCCGTGGTTGGGCTCTGCGACAGCATAGTTCCAGGAAAGCTTGCCAATTGGCCTTTGATGCGCATCAAGTGCCGTCTCAAAACATCATGAATTTCCATCCGATACGGTAAACAAGTCCAATTTTGCCCACGGGCGATGTAAATAGTACAAAGCATGTCATCAAGCTTGAACACGGCTGTCAGGCGCGAGTCTTGCTCGTGTCGCAATTGCCTCCCCATAGCAGGCAAGACAGACTTCACAGCTCCGTCCTTTCTGCTGCTGTAGAAAAAATGGTTTCCTTTCAATACTCAAATATTCTTCTTCTATTGTTAAAGAAAGCTTGTATTCATCTCCTTGCCATTTTTAAATCACACCAAAAATGCCGTCCTTCAAATTCGTTCTCGCCGCTGCCGCCTTGCTGGTGGCCGCCAACGCCAAGATTGTCAAGATCATGGCCACAAAGGACAACCGACTCGAGCCAGACTCGATTACTGCCAAAAAGGGTGACATTCTCGAATTCCATTTCAAAGGATCCAAGCACAGCGTTGTCTCTGGGGACTACCACAACCCCTGCGCTCCTCTCCAGATAGGAACCGGCTTCTTTTCCGGCTTCATCAGTGGCTCCAGTATAGGTTCATCTAAGAGCTCTGATGGACTTTATGTGTTCCCTGGCGCTGATATCTCCTCACCTACAGGGCAAGGTTTTCCGCGTCGAGGTTGACAATACCGATGCCATGATTTTCTATTCCTCCCAAGGAAACGCGTGCGCCTCTGGCATGGTAGGAATCGTCAACCCGAGCAAGGACAAGTCTCTGCAGGACTACAAGAGCCGGGCTAGCAAGCTTTCTGAGGCAGTTTCTCCTGGTCATACTACTTTCGGTGGTGAACTGGTGGACAAAGGCAGCTTCCATGACGACAGCAAAAGCGACGACAAGGACGCTCAGGGCGGCAAGAAGAGCGGCGACAAGCCTGGTCAGGACGATAAAAAGAGCGACAACAAGTCTTCTCAGAACATTATAAGTAGCCGCAAATACTGCAACAAGAATTCGGCCGGTATAGTCCAGGTCTCGACAGTGGCTCTGACCGGCATTTTTGGTGCTGCTTTGTATATGCTCTAGGTCAATGCGATGCCTGGTGGTGTAGCAATGCCGCTGTCCAGCTTTGAATCTTGCTTTTAGAAAAGTATTACCTCCAAGTATTATTAATTTCATTTTATAGTGCCTTTGGCGTTGATATCAACATTCAGGTTGCCTTTCTTACTTGCTTATCGTTGTAATTGCAGAAGAATCAACAGTGACTAGAGCGTTGCTTCATGAGAAGGAGTTCTGTCTCTCCACCAGCCAAACCTGAAGTCTGTTAATATACCATGAAAAAATCATGTAGTTCCAATTCTTGCGCAGATGCTTCGCAATCTGACTCTGTCGGGGTGACTCATCCAACTCAAATAACAAGAGCCACGCTAACTAAGCGCAACGCGGGGAAGACGTTGGCCGAAGCTGTCGACCCTCTTACTAACATCGACCGCGCGGATTATAAAATCTTGTTTGGCTCTGCAGACATTTTCAACAATGTGAGAATAGACAACGTTCAGACTCTGTATCATGTCAACCCCTCATTCAACAAGCCCGCGTGGGCGGCTCCGTGACGTCGTCCCCTCTGTCTTTTTGGGCTCATGGCCTCCGGGATCCAAAAATGGAATTACAGATGTGCCAGGAGTCCGCGTCCACACACAGTCTATCCATTCAGAGGATGGAAATGTGAATACGGGAGTCACTACAATCATTCCGCGTGCCGAATGGTTCAACAAGGCTTGCCACGCAGGCGTCTTCCGGTTCAATGGCTCTGGAGAGATGACGGGCACGCATTGGATAGAGGAAACGGGTCTTCTTCATTCGCCCATTATCCTCACCAACAGCTTCGCCGTAGGTCAGGCATACACTGGAATCTACCAGTACGCATTGAAAAACTATACTGGAGATGAGGGTGAGGTTGGCTGGTTTCTCCTCCCCGTTGTCGGCGAGACATTCGATGGCTACCTCAACGACTTGGGTGTCTTTGCCGTGACGCCTGAGCACATTGTCAAGGGTTTGGAAAACGCCAGCAGCGATGCGGTGAGAGAGGGGAATACGGGCGGTGGTACCGGGATGATCTGTCAAGGTTTCAAGGGCGGCACCGGTACCAGCAGCCGCGTTGTCCCTGCGGCGGACGAGGGCAAGACTTATACGGTGGCAGCCCTGGTGCAAGCAAACTACGGTCGCCAGCACCATCTTCGCATTTCGGGCGTTCCTGTAGGACGCATCCTGGCAGAAGAGATGGCCAAAAATGCTGCCGAAGCCGGAACGGAGGTGCCCAAGAACGAGGCCGACGCGTCAAAGGAAACCAAGGACGGCTCCATCATCATCATCCTTGCGACGGACGCACCGCTGCACCCGACTCAGCTTCAGCGCCTCGCGAAGCGCGCTACTGTTGGCCTGGCACGGGTGGGAGGATACGGGCACAACCCGTCTGGCGACATATTCATGGCCTTTTCGACGGCAAACGAGATGGCGGTGCAGACTGTAAACTCCAACGTGCGCAAGGTTGACCCTTTCAAGCTGGGTTCGCACAGCATCGAGACTGCCGATGACCAGACGATCAATGCTCTGTTTGAGGCGACAGCTGACGCAACCGAGGAAGCTATCTATAATGCGCTCTGCATGGCTGAGACAATGGTTGGCAATAGAGGTCATTGCATCGAGGCTTTACCTCTGGACAAGCTAAAGGAGATTATGGACAGGTATCACTACTCGGGATAGTCAGGGACACGACACGGGCTGTCACTGCTTGTTGTTGTGGGAAGACTCTGCTCTTTTCATAAATGATATGTATGCACTTTTTGAAATAGTTGTCGCTCGTATGCTTATGAGAAATTCATGCAGTCGGTGGGTATGTTTGTCGCAGATGCCATGACGTGACTTTTTGTTTCTTCGATAGCGGTCCGGCTTCTTCCAACTCCACTCTCGAAAATAAGCCGAACTCCCGAGATATCGACCAGTCTGCGACCACACCTGGTACAACCACATCTATGACTACGCCTGTGACAACAATGTCCTGATTTTATTCGAGCACACAACAAGGGCTCACACAGAAAAAAAAATTATCCAATACAAACTATGCGGGGTAGCACCGCAGCTGCAGTGCTGTCGCGTCGTCTGCAAGCCTCGGCCAATTGCGGCCGCAGCGCCAATGCAAAACAAGCTCGCCGCCGCTCGATTCAGACCCTCTCTGGCGGGCGGTCAGCGTCTGCCTCGCCGCTACTAAAACGGCGCCCGGCGAAAAATGTCTGGAAATGCCCAGAAACGCATCTGGTGCGAGGCGGCGCCCTGGTCCAGTTCCGATCCCTTGCGACAGAGGCTGGCGCCAACGCCGATGGTGGCGGGCCGTTGGCAGAATACGATCGCCGCGTAGAGGCGGGTGAATTGCGCAACGATGAGCATCAAAGAGGTAATGCATGAAAGGGGGGTTTTCCGAAAGGGTGCTTTTACTCCTTTCGCAGCGCGACCTTTGCTAACGCCCGACAAACAATCTAGGAATCATCGAAAGCCTGCAACATCTCTATAATGAATTGCGCGACTACGACGCACCGACGGTCGTGCATCCGAGCCTCGAGTCGCTAAAGCCTAAGAAATCAGTGTTTTCGTCGATATTTGGAGGCGGCGCAAAAAAGGGAGAGGCCGCCATCGGTCAAATACCAGATGACTTGCCCCGCGGACTGTACCTCTTTGGCGACGTCGGCAGCGGCAAGACGATGCTGATGAACCTCTTTTACGACACGTTGCCGCCTTCGGTCAAGAGCAAGACGCGGATACATTTTCACAATTTCATGCAAGACGTGCACAAGCGTTTACACAAGATCAAGATGGAACACGGCAATGATATCGACGCCGTCCCGTTTGTCGCCGCAGATATTGCCGACAAGGGCAATGTCTTGTGCTTTGATGAGTTTCAGTGCACAGATGTTGCAGACGCCATGATTCTTAGAAGGTATGGTGCTACCATACTGCTCATACATTGTAATACTTTTGCTGACTGGTAATCAGGCTCTTGGAGGCTCTCATGTCACATGGCATTGTAATGGTGACGACTTCCAATAGACATCCCAACGAACTGTACAAAAACGGCATCCAAAGAGAATCCTTTATCCCAGCCATCAAACTACTCAAGACCCGGCTGCACGTCATCAACCTAGACTCACCCACCGACTACCGCAAGATCCCCCGGCCACCCTCGGGCGTCTACCACACGCCGCTCGACAAGCACGCCAACTCGCACGCGGAGAAGTGGTTCCGCTTCCTCGGCGACACGGAGCACTTTGCGCCGCACCCAGAGACGCAAAAAGTCTGGGGCCGGGAGATTTACGTGCCGCGCGTGAGCGGCCGCTGCGCCTGGTTCACCTTTGACGAGCTGATTCGGCAGCCCAAGTCGGCGGCCGACTACCTCGAGCTGGTGCGCTGCTACGACGCCTTCATCGTCACCGAAGTGCCCGGCATGACGATTCGCGAGCGTGACCTCGCCCGCCGCTTCATCACCTTCATCGACGCCGTGTACGAGGGCAACGCCAAGCTGGTCCTCACGACGGAGCGACCCCTGGGCGAGCTATTCGTGTCGCGCGACGAAATCGCAGAGAGTCTTTTGGCATCCAGCAGCAGCATCAGCAGCAGCAACAGCTCAGCGCCGGCGTCGTCGTTGTTGTCGTCCGAGGGGCCTTTGAGCGCAAAGAAGCCCGCCGCGAGTATGGAGGAGGTCATGGACGAGATGATGGCAGATCCGGACGGCAGCGCCGCAAAGCTCAAGGCCTCGAATCTGTTTTCGGGCGAGGAGGAGGCGTTTGCGTTTGCGCGCGCGCTCAGCAGACTCAGTCACATGGAGAGCAAGGAGTGGGTTGAGCGCGGCATGGGCCTGGAGAGCAAAGGTGGCAAGGAGGACAAGGATAACTGGACACGCACACGGAGTCGGCAAATGGAGGACTCCATGTAAATGGGCTTCACTCGAAGCCTTTGGAGAGCCACTCGAAGCCTTTTGGAGAGCTACACGGAGACTTTTGGAGAGCTACTCGGCGATGCATATATTTCTTTACCCATTTATCAGCGCCACGGAGAGATCTTTTTGGTGAATGGGAGCGCCGAGATGTATTGTTTGCATATCTATAGCATGTTTTATCATATAGACTGTCATTCTAAGCGCATACGAGTCAGACGACATATCCAAAAGATGTGATGACATGCGTCCGACTCATTATCAGACACCAATATGCCCACATAGGCTGAGGTAATGTCTCTGCGACAAGGTTCACCATCCGGACTTGGGCCGAATCTAATAACAATAAACGGAGTTGCGGAGTAAACAATTAGAATTAATCTGTAGCAACATTGGCATTTGGACTCGGTACATTCACAGTGCCGCCATAGTTAGAGACGTGCAAATCACACGGCAAGGTGACGGAGCAGCAGCCGGTAATAGTGGGCTGAAGAAGCAAAAACCAGAATAAGCAAAAACTGCGCGTCAGGCTGAGACTGAGACCTGCCAAACACCGGCAGTGGTGACCGGCTGCCAAGTAGCCACGAGGGCACAAGAAACCAGAACGTGTGAGTAATCAATTCGCGCAAAAGAGAAATGTTAACGCGTTGGCCCAAGTCTGAAACGGTCTTTGTCCATCTGCTCATTCCGAAAAGCGCACAGGGCCTTGGTTTCATTGTTCGCGACAAGCGACGAGCAGCAGTAGTCAAAAAAAGATGGGCAGCAAAAAAAAAGAGCCCTTTTTTTTTTCCCGGGGCGCAATTGAATGCAATTGTGTGGTCTGAGCGCCGACATGCGAGACAAAAATGGGCTGGGCTGCCCTGAGACATCCATCACGAGTGCCATTTGCATGTGCGCGGTGCGCTCGGATAACTAACTAGCGGAAAGAGTTGAAAATGGGTTGAGCAAGATGCCATTTCTCTGCTTCAATCTTCTTCCTCTTCCTCGTCATCGCATGCATTCTCGTATCATTGGTCCTCTGGATTCTCATGCATGAGCCGCCATGGCAAGATGGCGCAGCTGAATGCTTTTACCTCTTTTTCCAAGACAAATCGGTACTACGGAGCCAATAGCCACATGTACAGCGTTATATTGCACATGAGGCGCGACGTAGTGCTACGCTGTGATGGAATAGCGAGTCGATGGCTCTTATGAGTCTTTACTCTTTCGCTGCAGCTCATCATTCCATATGCTGGTGAAATTAAGTATGAGTTCTCACAGAAAAACGCATGTTCCTCATCTCTGAATTCTGTCAAAAAGGCGGGACTTGCTCCATTCGGCAATAATCGACACGTACCGAGCTGACGTCAACACGCTAATACCAGTTCAAGTACTCCGGACCGTTTATTTCTTCGTAATGGTTGGACCGCCTCCGAAGGGAGGAGCTGGGAGCCACAAGGAAGGCCCCGGGGCTTGCGTTTCAGGACGCTGCTAGTAGATGAACAGGTTGTGTGGGGAGAAGCCGCGAGCCGTTAATAAAGTTATTAACAGTCAAACAATGAAGAGCAATGCGCGGGTCATTCGTTTGGCGTGTAAAATTGTTTGTTTCGTCATTATTTCTCGCGACTGATGCGCCCGGGACGTGGCACGCATGCTTGGACGCAGGTCATGGCAAGCAGAATATTCTCAGTCGGTGTACGGATTAAAAGATTGCCCTTGATGGAAGCTGACGGAAGCTGAAGGGACAGGACATGGTTAGGCAGATGGGACGGTAAATACTTTGTCGTCATCACAGCAGGACGGTCAGTCACGATGACGCGTGGCTGCGACGCGGTGCGGGATGTATGTAAATAGGGCAGCAATTGCTCCCTAGAGAAATAGGAAAGAATCAATAATGGAGAGATGCTTCGCGTTGGAATACAGTTTACCGTTAGGCTCCTTTGTAATTGGATGAAACGGCGCGATCATGAGCTACCGAGTAGCTGGCTCGCCTTGGCACCGTGCGAGAATTCGACCCTTGTGTGGGGAGATGGCTATTCTTGTCTTTCTGGCATAAAAGAGCGCAGAAGCTTTGTTCTGCATTCCTTCACACACCTGGGCCCGAGCTGGATGTCGACGCTGAGGCTGTTCGATGCTTGTCCGAGTTGTCCGAATAGAGTTGTGAGAGATCGGCAAGCGCCACGGCTGAAGAAGAGTCTCATTAATCGGAGGCGCTATGATGATTTATGCAGGAATTTCCCTTTTTTTTTCGTCTTTTTTTTTTTTCCTTGTTTGAGTTTCTTTTTATACGATGGTGGGGAAAATTTTCTCTTGCTGCGCTCCGGCAAGTCTGCCGATGCCGGACTTGACCTCTGAGACAACGCGATCAAGGGCAACATTGCTCAGTGAAATGGGGAGCGCGGAAAGGCGGAAGCAGGCAATGGCAATCTGTCGCGATGCAAGTATCAAGGGCAAAGGGAACACCATATGCAAGAAGCTCCCGTCGTCACGTTTTGTGGATAACTGAACATCTCCCTCATCCCTTTTTGATTGGTCGAGGGAGTAATGCATATTGCATTCGACCAGTGGCTGGCTGGCAAGATTTACTGGAGCCAATGGCAGTGACCGGGTGCCTGTAACAGCGGGAGCGGCTGTTGCACAGGCCCAGGCACAGACGAGGCACCAAAGGCACTAACCTGCAGGCTGTGTGGTACCTGATTCCAGGGGCTCTTTCTTGCGCCCAACATCCTCTCCGCCTCTCCGCCTCTCCGCTCCTGTCTGATTCTGATTTATGCCGGTTCGTATTTATCTACCAGTCCTGTGCGTGGCCGATCAGAAACCATTGCCCCTGGCGATGATCATCATCTAGCGGGCGAGCTAGAGCATTGTAGGCTGTCAGCGGCGTATCTCAAGCGAGGTCGCAGGGATCTGCACTAGTGCAGAATGGTTTGCACAAAAGCAGTTGGGTTTGCACAGAGTGACGGATTACATTAATACATGACTCATATATGCGAAATTCGAGAGGTTAAAAACACGTCAAATCTTATTGTGCCTGTATTTTTCAATGAGATTTTGATTCTATTTATCCTGGGCACCCTTGGCACCCTGGGCTTCCGGACCTCGGCGCAAGGTCCGCGCGCACAGACTTTCACAGACCTCTTTTGCCATGCAATCATGCACCACAAGGCACAAAGCGATTGTCATGGGGCTATACACTAAGTAGGGCAGACAGGCAGTTTATGAAGGCATGCACAATTGCCAATTGGTAGGAGGAATACGTGAACAGGGATAAGGGCGGATAATGACCTCGTTCGTGTCCACCCATCCACACCTTTTTGGCCTCTGCTTTTTCTCAATGTGATGGCATCCACACCTTTTGGCCTGGCCTCTGCTTTTCTGTGAAGGTCTCACCAGCCCCGTCCTCGACTTCAGACAAGCAAAGCAAACCCATCTGCTAGTCTGTCGAACCGTCGACCTGGGCAACCCTCCCACCTCGGTGCCCCCAAATTCCTCACAGCCAGTAATAATAGTCCATAATCGCTGCAAAAAGGTCATTCATTCAACCC